>OZ007576.1:50600695-50788195 GCA_963931925.1 Onchidella celtica
GTGAGAATTGTTGCACTATTGACATGGATGATACGCGCGCAAGTCGACGGACGGAATTTGACGAATTGAACTATCTCGGTATCCCGTGTCTCGGAGTAAGTTTGCATGATCCGTGTTTGACAGAGAAAGCGGACTTAGCTTTAGTTTGACCCAAAATCATTCATGGGTGTAAGTAAGCTGACCTACATAAGCCAGTGTTCATGCATGAACTCGCTCTCAACTCACATTCTTATGTTCACCATTAAGTTTTTGAAAACTGGGTCAGTGGTTTTGTTCTGTGATCATTATACGGTTGGAGAGTTCAGCCCTGACCTGTGGAGGGAGACGCGATCATTTATATGCAAATAAGGGAAATCATTAATTTTGTGAAATTTGGGTCAAGCAGGAGATTGCGTGGACGGTCAAGTCGAGGTTTGCCACTGCCATTTGGTCCCCTTACAATGACAAAGTTCTAACTCTCTTCCGTCAACTTCTAAGAAATCGAGGTTTGAAGTTTCATGTGATCATAGCTTTTAGATTAGAGCAAAGATTATTTTTTCTTTTCTTTTTAGTAATACTTAAAAATTACACGCCGAATCTGCTTGATACTTTGACACACAATGGAGAAGGCTTGTAGAAGTAGTGTGTAACTCAGTTCAGCCAAAAAAGTGGAGACAGAATCTTGTCATTCTGGTGGGGGGGAGGGGGGGGGGGGCTTGGTTTGCATAGATTTGAATTTGACCTTTGAAATTTTCACTTTGCGTCTACCAAAAGTGAAACGGTGAATTTGTTGTTGTTGTTGTTGTTGTTGTTTTGGCATCAACATCATAGGACGGAAAGTTGGAAAGACTACCATAATTTTATGAATTACAGAACTTCAGTCGGGCACATGTTTCATGTTCTAAGTGTTAACCCCGCATTTACTGTAAAAACATCCATCTAGAGGACTAACTTGCCAGGGGTCGCTGTCCCCCCTAGGCCCCACCCTCAAGCTCACAATTATTATACGCTCCTAAAGTGCCGTCCTTGTAGTAGTATAATTATACCGGGACGAATAAATCCGTTTGGTTCTGCCCGTCGACTTGCGCGCTTACCGATGTCAACGATGCAACAATTCACACCACACCCCTTCATAACTGAACGAGAAAAAGTAGTACTCGCCGTATTTATACGCGCGCAGTTTGTGGACATATAGTGGAAGCAGGAATGGCTCGTCTCGGTGTTATGTGACTCGAGTATACCTATGATGTAACTCAAATGGAACTCATCCCAAGATTTGAAACTAAGGCCAGGAACACACGAGTGATTTATTTTTAGCTTCTCAATCCGAGAAAGTATTTCATTTTTTAGTAACCGTAATTAAAATGCTACTTTTCACTTTGCAGCGTAAAAAGTCACCCATGTGCACTTCGTACAGAAGGAACGTCTGTTTGTTCTAGTCTGGTAACTAAATACCTGTCGTCTATCGGTCTGGGCAACTGGAAAATTGCCCGTGTGCGCCAGGCCTAAAGGAGGTCTCCAAGGGTTTGCCACAAAAACGAGCTGAGTTGTTAGATAAAAGAAAACGAAAATCAAATAATCACAAAACAGCATGGACTTCTCTTCGGTTATGGGGAGGGGGGGGGGGGGGAGAGATTGTTTTTGACGAAACATAAATAAGAATATAAGATCATTGCTGGTGGCATTGACACGGTTTAGGAGTTGTGTGACGTCAGCACCACGTGGTAACAATAATGATCAAACTCTCGCTACCCCCCTCCCCCATCCCTTCCGCGAACCGGTTCATTTAATGCGATGGTTCTCAACCCTTTTCAGGCAATCGCTCCTTAGGCTGCAAATTTTCCTACATCGCCCCCCCCCCCCCCCCCATTTTTTAACCTCGAAATTCCGATTCAAACCCAACAGACACATTTCACAAGAAGACAGACTGCACACAAATTATGATGTTCAGTTTCCAAAGCCTAATTAATGACAACAGGCCTGTTATTGTTCCATTATGAAACCGAAAGTCTTCTCCTAATGCACACACACACACAAAAGGCAACTT
The DNA here is from genome assembly GCA_963931925.1 of Onchidella celtica. Classification (NCBI taxonomy): domain Eukaryota; kingdom Metazoa; phylum Mollusca; class Gastropoda; order Systellommatophora; family Onchidiidae; genus Onchidella; species Onchidella celtica. Next base: position 50,602,722 of record OZ007576.1, read on the forward strand.
CTATTCATAAAATCCACCTACGCATGAACAAGTCAGGAGCTGCCCTGTATTTGCCCCTAAATTGTCCTCCTTCATCGTTTTCGCCCCCCCCCCCCCTTGTCGCCATTTTCTTTGTCCCCCCCCCCCCCCCATAGCCCACGCTGAGAACCACTGGTCTAATGCATGTGGTGGCGCAGGATAAAGACTGAAAGAGATATTGCAAGCGGCAGATCTGTGGCTGTCTGTTGTGAATGGTGTGTCCGTACCAGTAGCCGAGCAGAAATTGAGCAACTGAAAAGTTGTAACTAAGATCAATAATCGTTTCGATTGCAGTGCCTATAACCTCGGGCTTGTTTCCCCCGATAGCTGCTGGACCATCTGCATATATCAGCGTTGACACCAGGAAAAGTAAAAACATGGTCACATTTAAAAATAGGCTCAAAACTGAATTGTTTAGGACTGTTTTCTTTGAAACTGAATGATGTCTCTTTTTGGTCTCAGAGGTCCGAGGATGAGAGTAGATCAAGTGTTTGTTAATGTGTGTGAGTGGGAGCATGATCTGTTGTTCTTATGTTAATCCTGTTCCTAAGTTTAGTTCAGCGCCACAGAGTTAGAGCAAATCGTTTTTTGTGTGGATTTGAGCGCCGTACAAGTCAATTACTACATTGCGTTAAGGAGTGAAAATATTGGATGTAAAACTGTGAGGATATGAACATGGCTAGTCGGTAAGTGGTGAAACAGAAGATTAATGCGAAACTCTTTTTTTTTGTCCTTTGTCTTTCGTCGTCTTCTTTTTGAAAAAAAAATTGATGAAATTATGTCGCATTACCGATTCAGAAAAGTTGAGGCAAGTGTAGTCTTTCAAAGCCAGAGGGAGAAAATAGTGAGTTAAGTATTTATTGTTCAGGGATAGCTTACACAATGTGTCCCTAACAACAACCCCCCCCCCCCCTTTTTATTTTTGGTTGCTGTTTCTAGACATAAATTTTATTGTAGATTTATTGATAACTAGCTGAGTTCCCGGCCCTGCCCGGGATAAATCGATTTATTAGTTTCAGTTCTGGGTGGTTATTATGGACCTGCTTCATTTTGCCCGTTCCTTTAGCTTTATTTTATTTTGTTTGTTTGTTTGTTTGTTTGTTTTTAGATACGTTTTACTGCTCTCCTCTTGCGCGATGACGTCCTAGGCACATTGAAAACACAAACCTGTACTTTTGGCCCTGCAGCGTCAATCTCCCAATTCCAGACCCTTTCTTTTTCCCAGTCTAGGCACATTGAGAACACACAAAGTTTTATACTTGATAGTCTTAGAACTCAATCTCATCATTCAAACCAGTCCTAACCGGAAGTTGTTTTGTGAGTGTGATACAGTCTATACCGGAACCAATCTTAGTTACATTAATTTACCGAAAAAATAGACCGAACGCCAATGTGTCGCAACCTAGAACCTAATACAAACGTTCTGCCAGTTATTATTTTTTTATTTTCTATGCCGGGGACACGACGACAGTCTATACTAAGAGTTGTATAAAATCTGAGGGCCACCGAATCAGCATTAACGGAGGAGTAGCGAAAGGCGCGCTGCAATTGTCGTAATGTTTCACTTTTATTAATATAGATGGTAAAAGCTGTGTAGCGTACCATCTGTTGAACACATTTTATCGGTTTTAGAACGGATTCGCTGGACGAAGAAAGACGATACGGGGAGGGGGTGAGGGGTGGGGGTTAGATTATGAAATACATAAAAACTTGTCCATGTATGTACGAGCTGACGAGGGGGGAGGGGGTGGATTAAGAACTCCCATGTTTATGTAAGAGTCAGTTGCAAAACTTAGGCCAAGAACGTACGCTGAGACAACCACAAAACCTAGAAACACAGTTTGCTGTCTAAATTCCTTTTGAAAAAAAAGTAGGTTGCGATGACCGAATGAAAGTCTGGGTGTGTACTCGTGTTATGTTCAGAGGGGACAATTTTCAAAAGTTGAGACGTAACTTTTTCATGCCACAGTTTAGCTTTTCCTGTCCATAATTTGTCAAATATTTTTTCCGTGTGTCGTCCTTCGGTAGTTTGGCGGTACTTTCCCGGTTGATGAAATGGTAACTGGACGGTCCTTTCTCTGGGGTATGAAATGGTAGTTTGGCGGTACTTTCCCTGCTGTAAGAAATGGTAGTATGGCGGTACTTTATGAAATGGTAGTTTGGCGGTACTTTCTCTGAGTTATGAAATGGTAGTTTGGCGCGGCGGTACTTTCTTTGAGGTATGAACTGGTAATTGGCGGTACTTTCCCTGCTGTATGAAATGGTAGTTTGGCGGTACTGTCCCTGCTGTATGAAAATGTAGTTTGGCGGTACTTTCCCTGCCTTATGAAATGATAGTTTCTCGGTACTTTCCCTGCTGGGTGAAATGGTAGTTTGGCGGTACTTTCCCAGCTGTATGAAATTATGCGGTGTATGTATGAGAAATAATGCCAATCAAGATGTTGAAAGCCTAGGTTTGTATGCCCCCGGGCCTTGGCTGCCCGGGTGTGCTTGTGTAGTGTGTAAGCCACAGATAGGGAATTACATACGGATAGACTTTATTTGGATTACACTGTCAGTCCACTGTCAGGAGCAGAGTTAGGGTCTTGGGGAGCATTCGACTGCACGAGAGGCAGCCAACTCACACTCGGACACAACCACACAAGAAACGTATTAAACAACTAGAGGATCTATATATGTCAGGCCGGTCAGGCCATGTTTTACATAAATATTAATAAACAAAACAAAAGACAATAGAGGTATATTCAAAGCAATAAATTCTAATTACTAACTTAATCTATGATATTCATGTAATTATGGTTCCTTATTGGATGTACTGCAATCAATAGCAAATAGGTATATTATACGAAACTAGATATCAATTTAAAGTGTCAGTTGAGTCGCCACTGGCCAGTCGCCAGGCAAACTCTCCCTAAATCATATGGGCTTGAATGTTAGGAGAGCCCAGGACGTTCCAAGCCTACAGAAGCACACTTCGGCTTTTAGGTAATTATGCAGTTGCAAAAAAAAACTATTTATATATATGCACAATCATTATTCAATTCATCAACAATGTGCCATATTACTTCAATCATACTATGGAAATAATTCTATAACACAGGCCACTCGTCGTCGAGTGCCAGCTGGGGTTTCCTTAGACTTCCTATGAGGCTGTGGTTCTCTCTCTATCTCTGATCTTCTATTATGCTTGAACAAATAAGATATATTACCATTGGTCACGCCTACTGGTCGGCGCGAACATCAAAATAGCGCAGCGTGGGCTTTCAAAGGTCAGCCCACTCAGACCTTTCTTTCTAGAGCTCAATCAGTCCGTTAGCAAGGACTTCTAGTCTTCAAATCACAGTTCAGGTACTGGCCAACCGGATATACATCACGACACGATGCTTCTGCTCGTCTGTATTCAATAAATCTGAACGTTACACGATGTTTTATACTATCTGGCTACCCAGCAGTGCTAGTCCGCTGGCCCAATTAGTTCAGCTATCTCATTGGTCGAAACCTCCCACCATTTTAATTGTAGTAATACGTCTGCACTATTCTACCAGCCAGTTAACGTGCAAAAACTTGTCTAGTCATACTTAACAATGTCAACTATCCCCACCTTGTTTCACCCCTACTCCATTACTTATTAATCACGAACATTAAAACCGACAAGCGTGACTCCAGCAGTTTTAACTTTACATTTATTTACTCACCAACTATAATTCGCGAGGGCCGTTCAAGGCCACCAGCCAATTTCTCATGGCCCTGGTAAAACAACAACAACTCACTCTCTGCGTGAGTTTTAACAACATCCGAATCATGACATCCACAGTTAATGGTATTTCTGTCCCCGCGGAAATTTTGCAAAAAAATAATCAAAATTTTGCAACCAAAAATGCAAAATTTGCAACCTGAAACTGATAAATTTTGCAAAAAATTTGCATTGGTTTTTCTTTAACAAAACTTCTAAATTGAATGTATTTCAATAATAATAAAGCTCACGGTTCAGCATACATAGTTTTTCCAGATTAAAAACAGAAACATAAATAACTAAATAAAGATTTCCTCAACATTATGTTAGATTCATGTAACTTTTTAAAACTGCATGAAACTTCAGACAGTACGAATTCAAACAACTGATCTTATTCCATGACTAATTTAATTTTAAGAAAAAATTACTTGCAGCAAAACCATTCGTAGTATTTAGTATACATCTATTCCCCCTTCATTTAATAATAATAAAAAAAAATCACTACTACCGCTAGGCTACTGTACCAGAGTTGATTTGACTATACAACAAAGCCCGAAACAAGCGGGCTGTATACTCCTTTTGGTAAACTGAATCTACAATTCAGTTATACAGTAAAAATATGCTTTCCTAATCGTTTTACAAGTTGCCGGTACGGAAGTTCTTTACCAGTAAATAAATTAGCCATTGAATGAGAATGCACTTTACTAATCAATAACTTAGTTAATGAATTGAGAATGTACTTTACCAATCTGTAACGCAGGTACCAAACTGTATGTTAGTCAATGAATGAGAACGTACTTTGCCAATCTATAACTTAGTTAATTAATGAGAATGCACTTTATCAATTATAACTCGGTTGTTGAATAAGAATGCACTTCAACAGTAATATAATTACCTTAGTCAATGAATGAGAATGTACTTTGCCAATCTGTATCTTAAGTTTATGAACAAGAATGTACTTTACTGTCTGTACTTTCTCTCACCTTCATCTCTGAGATACTGTTGTTTCACAAAATAACCTGCAATACATGCATTTCTTTCATACTGTCATTCCAATTGCTGCTTTAAAAGGGCGTAATGTTTGTTTTTATTATAAGCGCAACAATGTTACCCATCAACGACTGTTGCAGAGAAGATTTGGAATGACTATCGGTAGATGTTTTGTTTAAAGGAAACGCGTCATGTGAAGAACACTTTGACTTGAGACATCTTTTCAAAACAACGTAAATATTTAGATCTAGATCTAGATCAGATGCGTGTTATAAAAATAATTTACAACTGAGCAGTTTTGATTATTGCTGGTCTGTCCTAGATTCAACCGCGATTCTTCGACTATTTTCTATAGAATAATTAACTTTCACTTTACTGCCGACTACCCGTGTATTGTTTACCGTCGCGCCCTGGCTAGCAAGTCAGTTCGCACCGAAGTCGCTTGACGCTAGTGCTAGATACGGGGAGCGCCCGAAGTGAAGCTTCTGGTTACTTCTACATTCTTTGAACGTCTCCTAAGAGAACTGTTTTCGTCTGTCCTTCGCAGTTGTCTTCTCTGCACATTTCGCGTCGGATTTGGGTTGTTTTCTTGTCACAAAGGCATCCATTTTTCAGTTAGACTTAGGATACGATAGCATTCGGCGCGAGTGAGTCGGAGATTACAAGTAACGCTAGGCCCAAGCAAGGGGAATCACTGTGTTTAGCTGTACGGGCATAAAAAAAACTTCGCTTTTTTCGATCGTAGAACATACTAATTATTTTCCTAATAATGCAGGCGATTTCTGCAAATTTTGCAGGATTTTGCGGCCGCTATGCGAAAAAGGTGAAATTTTGCGGCCGCAACCAATGCAATAAAACTGCGGGGACAGGTATTTTAATGATCATTGGAGACGGGAAATGGCGAGGAGTTTGAGTTTGGGTTTTGCGGCGCGTCGGGACGATAACGGCCACATTGCGCTTTCACGGTCAATTTGGGTATTCTGATCCTGTTTGATATTCAGAGCTTCTAGATTTTACAAACAGAATAAAATAGTTGTGTATTAATTATATTACATTGATAAAATTTTCAAAAATTTTGTATTATAATTCTGGAAAAAAGTTTTGTAAATGAGTATTATAGCCTTTAAATCAAATTGTAGATCTTGGCCTCTTTCAGAAAAGGACAAGACGCGCTGTGGGTCCACGTTAGAAATGAGAAAACAAACTAGAGTACAATAGAAGAGTAAGATTGGCTTGTAGGCGACGGTGGGTGTTTGCACAAGTGGCTAGCGACAGGTGACTGGACTGGACGTGAATAGAAGACACACATGTATGTAGATCAGCGAATAACAACCACTTGCTGCCTTCTCACATGTGTGCGTGAAGTCGATATGTATTCCTTTTTTCTTCAAGCCACCATTCCGTTCTTCTTTGTAGTCACCATTTAAATAACATATTTTGAAGACGTTAGAAGATAGCGACTCTCATTTGACTGGAATCTTTACCAAAGCAGTGTCACGTTACAAATTTATGAATTAAAAATGGTAGTTTTGTACAGCAGTGACCATAAACTAACAAAGTCCTAAGAGTCCTCTTTTAACTCTTTGTGTACCGTAAATTTTTTTTCCACGTTTGCTGATAGAGGAAGAAAACAGTGGGGGAGATGAATGAAGACTGACTATAGCAACATTTATGAATAGAAAATTGACTTTCTTTCTTCCTGAAACAAAATAGTCTGGCATTCTCGTGCACTGATACATAGGTGATTGGCACAAACACGACCAGCGGAGGAACCGAAACATCGGCGATTGACACTCATCGCTGCCCTGTCACTGCCTTTGAAATTTAGCAAAATGATGTTAAAAATGATGTGCATATCGATGGTGTCGGGCGCAAACCGGCCAAGTCCAAAAATTTCATATGACTTTATATCGTACCAATTTATGAAGCCTGGAATCCTGTAGCATCATATGTAAAAGCAGCTGTTACCATTATCCAGTAGAAATACTCAAAATAAGCATGTGATCAAACCGGCTAGGTCCATTTCCCATTAGTTTTAGCGGCAGTTTTTTGTTTGTCCTGTAAAATTTGCTTATTTCGACTTGGCCGGTTTGCTCCTGACACCATCGATATGTAACTTTGGCGAATTAATTATGTAAATGACCCGGGCATCACATTTGTAAAGCTAAACTGATCTAAATTTTTGTGCGGGTTTCATTCTGCCCAAAGCTGTGGTAGTCTCTGACCGCTGGCCGAATAAAGAAAACACTGAGGTGTGTACACTGTTCGGCTATAGGTGCCTACTGTGTGAAGTACTGCGGACACATAACAACAGCCGTGACGGCATGTAGAACAGGACGAGTACTAGATAGATCCATGGAGTTGTACATGAACAAAATTTTAAAAAGAAAGTTTGCCAGAATTCTACACCGAAAGTCTTCACTCTCTCTCTGTCTCTTTCCCCCTTTATCTCTCTTTCTCCCTCTGTCTCTATCCCTCTCTCTCCCCCTCTTTCTCTATCCCTCTCTCCCCCTTTCTCTCTCTTTCTCCCTCTGACTCTATCCCTCTCTCTTTCTCCCTCTGTCTCTATTTCTCTCCCCCCCCCCTTTCTCTTTCTTCCTCTTTCTCTCTATCCCTTTGTCCCCCTTTCTCTCTTCTTCTCTCTGTGTCTCTCCCCTTCTCTCTCTTTCTCCCCCCCCCCTCTCCTTCCCACCATCTCCAAATGACTTTGCCCCAGCAAGTGGGAAGGAAGGGACGGGGAGAGGGGGGGTGTAAACTTCGAGTGTCGGGCCTGGCAGTTTTACTCAGACATGTCGATGATGTTGACCTTGATTGTTGTTAGACTTGCCGTGTTACGCTAAAATACCGTATGAGCCAAAGCCAAAATTTTACATTTTACATTTGACGGTGTGTCACGCTTTATTCAATGTCCAGTTTCCATTGTCTGATGACCGGAAGGAACTATTATTCTTTCTAAAAACTGTAGAAACCAGGTAGAAAGATAGATAACATTTCATTTTACAAAAGGATGTTAAAAAGTGAATTCGAACCAGAATAACATATACTGTCTTTGTCCATAAAACGGCGATGCAGGTTGTAATGATTGGAATGACATGGGAAAGAAACCGCCTGCCCAACGTGACATTCAGAGAGAGAGACAAAGAGGGAGAGAGAGAGAGATGGGGGGGGGGGGGATAAAGTACAGGCAAGGAAAAGTGGAGGAATACTGTATTTAAAAACTGAGAGCGTCGGTAAATTATTTGTCATCCGCCGTTCGAAGTCCATGTAGTAGCTGTTTCCTGATGTGGCATGTATCCTGTTGTGAGTTTTCCCAATGGATTGTTCTGAGAGTGTGTGAGTAATGTTCTTGTTTGCTGGTAATGTTGTATGAGAGAGCAATGTGCGCGTGTGTGCGGTATGCGTTAGAGACCTGTGTGTGAGCCTGTGATAATGTATAAATTCACTGTTGTACGATAACTGATGCTGTGACAAGTTTGATCTTTCTCATCTAGTGTTATTTATACATGAGTTAAAAACCATCGCTTTTTGTGTGTGTGTGTTTTTCTAAAAAAGATTTGGTCTGTACGTTTGACAAAGTGAAGAGAAGCAAAAATTCACTTGGCTACAGTCTAATACATTTTTTGAAAAAACAGTTTTTAAAGGTTTAGTGTGAAATACCAGCTTCTTGCATACACGTAATTGCAAATTGAAAAACCAGTTTTTAAAAGTTCAGTGTGAAATACCAGCTTCTTGCATACACATAATTGCAAATTGAAAAACCAGTTTTTAAAAGTTTAGTGTGAAATATCAGCTTCTTGCATACACGTAATTGCAAATTGAAAAACCAGTTTTTAAAGGTTTAGTGTGAAATACCAGCTTCTTGCATACACGTAATTGCAAATTGAAAACCAGTTCTTAAAGGTTTAGTGTGAAATACCAGCTTCTTGCATACACGTAATTGCAAATTGAAAAGACAGTTTTTCCGAGAGAAACAGTGTCCACTCCGCTCAAGTTAAAAATACACTCACTTTACTTTAAAAAAAAAAAAAAGTTATCTTTTCCTCCGACTTGTCTGTGTGGTGTTGCAATAACTCGCGTGGCCTGGTCAGTGCAATTAGTACAGTCAGTGCCTTAGCTATCAGGCCGCCGTAAGATTTTGAACTGCAGGCCATCTACACTGTGTGTCATGCGTGTCTGGAACTCGCTGCCAAATTCATTGCGAGAGATATCAAATCTATCGAGCCAAATTTCAAACGGGTCTAAAGACACACCTTTTTCCAAAAACACTTTCAGTTGTGAAGTCATATTCCCAATCCATTTATTTTCTCAATTCATTCAGTTCAGTTCAATTCAATTTGTGTTTTTGCTGTTTGATTGCTTCATTTCTGTCTTATGTGCCTGAAGCATAAGAGTGTATGCAATAGATTTTGCGTGAGAGAGAGAGAGAGAGAGAGAGAGAGAGAGAGAGAGAGAGAGAGAGAGAGAGAGAGAGAGAGAGAGAGAGAGAGAGAGAGAGAGAGAGAGAGAGAGAGAGAGAGGGAGAGAGAGAGAGAGAGAGAGAGAGATGGATATCAACAAGATGGCGCCGTGCTCATGGCGACACGATCATTGTTGTCTGTGAATTTTTATGTGTTTTCCCTTGTCTTTACTTCCATTATCTTTAAATGCTTTGAAAAACTTGTTTTAACTGAACTAACGAAGGAGGTCAAACAAAATCTCGATCCTTTGCAATTTGCATACAAAGAAAACAGGAACACAGAAGACGCCTTATTGTTTTTATTGCATAACATCTACAGTCATTTAGACACTGGTAAAACCTGTGTTCGTGTGCTCCTAGTCGATTTTTCGTCTGCGTTTAACACCATACAACCGCACTTAATGTTTCAAAAGCTTACCAACCTACACGTGAGTTCTTTTTTAAAGAGCTGGATCTTCGAATTTCTAACACAGAGAAGCCAGTTTGTGGATATAAACAACACATTTTCCAAATTACTCACAACAAACACAGGAGCGCCACAAGGCTGCGTGCTGTCACCTGCCTTGTATACATTGTATACAAATGATTTCACTGTGACACACAACAACGTTTACCTTCTTAAATTTGCCGACGATTCTGCTATTTTAGGCCTTTTACCTAACTCTGGCCACGAATATTCTAACATTGTACAATCCTTTCATTGTTGGTGTAATAACAACTATCTCCTACTGAATGTTAAGAAAACAAAAGAGCTTGTTTTTGACTTTAGGAAAAATAACAACGATCCTGTTTGCCCTCTTACTATCAACAATGAAGAGGTTGAAATTGTCACAGAGGCCAAATATCTTGGCATTACTATTGATTCATTGCTTAACTGGCATGCGCATGTAACATATGTATACAAGAAAGCCAACCAGCGCATGTATTTCCTCAGAAAGCTCCGCTTTTTAAAAGTTAGCAAAAGCATTCTGAAAATATTTTACACCATGGCTATTCAGAGCGTTTTGATGTATGGAGTTGTCAGTTGGGGAGGAAACATCTTACAAAAAGATAAAAATAAGATCAATAATTTAATTAAAAAAGTATCCAAAATTTGTATCTGTGATCTGCCATATTTTGATGAGCTGTACACTGGTGCTTGTATTAAAAAAGCTAATATTATTATAAATGACCCCCAACATCCCCTGAACAAGGAATATATAAGATCTGTAAGAAGTTTAAGGCTGTTGTCAAGAAAACTAAAACTGAGCGCAACTTTAAATCGTTTATTCCATCATCAACTAGGATGTTACAATAATGTCGCCATCTTGATCATAATCTGTGCACAGTTGAATTATGTCCTGCGTGTCAGGTCAATGTATTTTAGTTAGGGAAGCACTGTTAATTTTGTTAATTTAGTTAATTTATCAGTGTGTGTGTATATATGTGTGTGTGCGCGCTATGTATCATGCTTTCTGCTTCTGTAACTGTATTGTTATGTATTCAATGATCAAAACAAATTTCCTTGTACAAGGACGAATAAAATTTATCTTATCTTATCTTATCTTATCTTATATACATGGAGAAAACAAGAATTTTTGTAAAGTGCCCAGAGCACTTTGGGGGAGGGGGGGGGGTGGGGATTGGACGCGGCATAAATGATCTTCATTATTAGTATTATTATTTTTTATTATTTTTTGTGTGTTTGTCCTTTTGTCTAATCAAATGGATCTCCTCCCCCCCATCCCCCACCCACCACCACCACCACCAATGTTTGTCTGATTTCAACTCTTTACTGTGTATGTTTCAGGTTTGGATGGTGACTTGAGGCAGTAGAAAATGCCAGAAGAGCAGATAACGGAAACGGCCACTATATCGTAAGTTTAACTTTTTTTTCTGTTTTTGTTGTTATTGTTGTTTTAGAGATTATGTTATATCCAATGGCGTAGCCTGGGTTGCCAACGCCTGGGGCAGGGCAAGTATGCCCCCCCCCACCCCCACCCGTGGACCGTTAGCACTCCGAGTCCCCTCCCCCAATCAAGTATTGAACCCCTTCCCACCCCCAGTACATGTATTGTGTTTTAAGAAAATGATGTTCTGATTAAGACTCTAGTACCCAGCAACTGCCTTTTCAAACATAAAATCTGATTTAAAATAGTCAGATAAATGCAAAACTCAAAACAGTTGGTTTTTTTTATCACTAAAATCTGTTTGTTGGTAGTAAATTAGAAAATATTCCCCAAAGACGTTGGGCACCAAATGGTATGTTTCAAATATGGGACACTGTCACACTGGACACTAGAGGCTTAAAGTAAAGTGCATTTAACGCTAGGACATGTAATCTCAAATTCATTTGAAAACGCATAGTTTTATTTTGTGCAAATTCTTCAAGAACAGTATTGAAATCTGCATTGACATCTCTCTCAACTGACAGTATTGCTAGGTTACTCAGTCTTTCTTGGCACATTGTGAATCTCTGGTACGTTTTGATTAAGTTTTGAGAAATTTCTTTCACTACTGGCAATTGAAACAGTGGATAGTTTTGAATTTAGCGCCTGAGACAACCGTCGTTGTGTCCCAGCCCGCGCTACGCCACTGTGTATATCTACAGAGGTCTCCTGGTTGCTGTCAGCACATTAAAATTGGTCTGCGTTGGTCCTGACTGTCGGTGTTGACCAGTGACCTGTGCTAGTACACACCATGTATCACGGCAATCTGTGTCTATGTAGGTCACTGGTGCTGACATGACATTCTTAGTTCTACGCTACAGCTCTTTTCTTGGCCTGCGCAACTTCACAGGACATTCACACCTTTGATGTGCACCGACCTGCTACTCAGGCAGTCACAGTGGCGTATCGTTGGGAGGGCCACAGGGGCGATTGTCCGGAGAGCAAAATTCTTAGGGGTACAAAATTTCCTAACTGTCATTGTTAGATTAAATTAATCAAAATGTATCAGAGATCTACAATGAACCGAGACAGACTGAATAAACTAGTAGTACTGTCAATTCAGATTTCAAGGTAGATGTCAATATTATAAAAAAATTTGCACAAATGAAAACCAAGCAAGCGATTTTAAATGAAGTTGAGTAGATGAGCATTCAATACGTTTTACTTTAATTACATTTGTAACGCTATCAATATTTGTGGTTGGGGAGGGGGAGTTCAATACTAGACCGGTGGAAGGGACCCAGAGAGTGCTAACGGGTCAGGGGGGGGGGGCGCAATGATCTCGCCTTGCCTCGGGCGCGGGTAACCCATGCTATGGTCCGTTCACCGAGGCATGATCCCAGAAAACTGCTCGTAGCATTGCAACCGTCGGTGATATTTGAATGTAATTTGGTGTGAAGTCTTGGATTTGTGATGACCCTAACCCAGATTGTTTGCCCCCGAATTATTCAAGTAGTTTTCGAGTTTGTTTATTTGCGGTGTATAAATAATGAGAGCACCGACAAGGGTAAACATTTAGGTGCTTTACTGTAATAATTTAACACATGGTTTTGAATCCCACTAAAATGTGGTACAGCACGTGAATTAAAGTGAGTTTAAAAACAAACTCTCGTGATTGTTCACTGGTGTGCCAACACAGAGTCAGAGGCGTTGTCAGAGATCTTTCAACTTCAGAATTCCTTTCATCGTGGATTTAAACACCAAATCAATACGATGCGGAACATTGGAGAACAAAACCTTCAAACTGTCAGACATCCAAAATCTAACCCATGCAGCATTGAAAACAGTCGCTGCAGAATTTTTCTCCAAGTGAGAGGACCATGTATCGCGGTTTGGGGGAAGAATACTGGCAAAACGAGGGCCTTCATTTTATTCAGCCGAATGTCGTCATCAATCCAATGGTGACATCCGACTCAGAAAGCGACTGAGATGATAAAACATTAAAAAAACATCGACAAGTGCTTGCCTGTTTTGAAATAAAACGAAAAAAACAACAACACCTTTTTAGGGCTAACCTTTCTAATGGGCCTAAGGTTGTCCCAAGTCCGCAGCCTGATCATTGTATCCACAAGGCCATGCTCTTGCAATGACAGGGACTCAGAGGGGAAAGGGTGTTCATATCTCGCTATGTATATTTCTCATAACTTAATACAGATTGGAAAGTCTAGCTACTTTACAAACTTTATCTTTCATAGAATGTTACCGTTTATCATAACTAGAAGGCTGTTTTCAATAGGCAAGTAATGAATCTGTAGTAGCTTTATCTTACAGGAAAGGAACAATAAATGCATTTACATGTAAAGCAAACCTCAAGTTCGTAATGTGATGCTACGCCACTGCAATTCACCACAGATTGTTACTATATTTAGGAATTTAGATCAACTACAGGCTAGACGGCCTGATTACAGGGAAACGAGAAGTGACAGATCATGCTGGAACACACGTATTCTGTAAACATCTATAAGTTTTGGGCCTATTCAATTGAAAATAAAGAAAAGATCAAAGGAATTCGCCGCTTTGAAAGAACGGTGCTGTGCAGAGACTTCAAATTCAAGATTTGTAGGGTCATGATAAATGTAACACTGCATGCAAAAATTCAGGACGCTGTATTTCGTAATAGCTGAGAAAATCAAACTAAACCGTGATCACGCCTCGTTGAACGAACTATACTACGCCGTTGTACTCAACTTTGGTTTGATATAATTATAATGAACGGCCGAAGAACTAGTCTAGATCTATCAGACTAGCTACATTGGGTAAACCGCGTCAATGAATGAGGCAACGGGCCGCCTTGTTGAAATTGGCTGGGGTGGGGGAGGGGTGTAATTCTGTTCACCATAAGCGGACGAAGGCTGTGCTTTTTTCAACACTTGTAAATAAGATAAGATAAGATATAACTTTATTATCCTGTTGTCAGCTATCAGTAACAGGACTGCAATAAATACAATATCTAATACGTACAGGCCTTTAACACGTATCGCACACACGCACATTGCTCACACATTTTACCATCAAATAAGAACATTACTCTCTCTCTCTCTCTCTCTCTCTCTCTCTCTCTCTCTCTCTCTCTCTCTCACACACACACACACACACACACACACCACACACACACACACACACACACAGAGAGAGAGAGAGAGAGAGAGAGAGAGAACAATCCATTAGGAAAACTAACAACAGCACACTACATCAGGAAACATTACTACTTCGAATGGCCGATGGCAAAAAAAGCTCATCTGTAGCTCTCTGTTTGTTTTTAAATACAGTATTCGTCCATTTCTTTGGGATTGGACATTTTATGTTTGAACAAAGGGTGGGATCAATCATTTGGAATTGATTTCGGTTTCTGTTTTGCACGAATGGCTAGATAACTCATCAAAGTTCACGGATTCACTGTGACTTAGATAATAGAGTTGTTAATTTTGATCTTGCCGTGCTCCTCTGCATTTCCTCCCCAGGCTGGAATACAAAATAGAATGATACTTGGATAGCTGACAGTTATACTACAGCTCGATGAATGTTTTATCTACATTAAATGATCTAAGTTTCCGAGTACAAACGTTTGTTTGCCTTTGCGTGAACTGAGTTGGTGTGAACGTGCCAGTCGAGTTTGGAGTCAACATGGATTCCAAGATATTTGTAAGAATCGACTCCATCAACATTTTGATTATAGATTTTAAGCGGTGGAAGTGATATTGCGTTTGTTCTGAAATCAATTGCCATTTCCTTTGTTTTCTTTTCATTTAATAGTAAGAAGTGATCTTCACACCACTGGGCAAATCATTGTATCGTATTTAAATAAGCATCTTCATCGAGTGGGCCAGAAATCAATCCTTGTATGGTGGTGTCATTTGCAAACTTTATCAATATTTGCTCGTTCACTGTTGCACTGGATTGTATAGGTAGTAGAAAGTGCAGGTGACAACTGTTGCAGGCAGCCCCTGGGACGCGCTTGTATTCGTGAAATGAAATGCTTAAAACCAGTGATGGCATTAGTGTTGCTGGGGCAGCCTTTATTTGGTGTGCACAAATGACAAAATAAAAATAATGTTTTCCAGACAGCTAGCTCGATTATTGTGCGCAGATTTTGCACCGCCACCTAGCGGCGAATGTGCGAGGTCACGAACAGTGCCGTATTTTACAAGGCCAAATAGGGAAAATATTGAATTTTGTTCACTGCTCCGTTATCTCTGTAGGCCTTGAATGACAGCACTTATTTTGTAATTTTAACTTCAGTCGCTGTGGGAAAACTGGCTTTTCAGTCGCAGTAGCACATTAATTTATCATTATATCAAGCATCATTTTCATGCAATGCGCCATGGGCCCCGATCAGCGGGCAAACTGTGCACGATTTTTTTTTTAGAGGTGAGAAGAAGGGACTGTCGCATCTTATCGTTTATAGCATCCTTGGTGGCGCTTCTGAACTTCATAGGCCGTCGTTACCGCTACTCACACCGCACCTCTTCTTCCACCCCCACCCCCTCAGTGTCCTTGAAAAAAAAAAAAGATTTGAATAACATTTATTTTGATCACGAACCATTGTTGACGAAATGGGTGTGCAATAAAGTGGCACCATTTAGTAAAGCTGATGCCTCTCATGTCACACACGATTTCAGGATTGAGTTTAGTGTACTGGGGTTCCCAGATTTCTACCGGAGTTTGTCAACTGATCAGAGACAGACACGAGATAACTATACTGGTTATTGGCTGTTTGGATGTGCAAATATTGGTTCGATGTCGCAAATGCTGGCTTTGGCATGCAGATTGATGGGGTCGGCGCGGATAGTAATACTAAAATATTTGCTCTGGTCTTGGAGCATCATTTCGTCGGTGATTTGCCATATTGTCGTACGTGAATTTTTTGCTTTTACGAGACAATGAGGATTGAAGTTTGGTCGGCAAAAGGGCTAAAACACATGCAACGTTATCATGTTATGTCGCGGACATATATCTCGAAAAGTTTTTAACCGATTGAAATGACACTTATAGAAAGCTAGATTAGGAGTGAGAGAACCACTTTCATGACCAAACCTCAAAATCGGCAAAATGTCATATACAGCAATATGGCAACCGCCCCGTGAGTTCGTCATCCAGGTAACAGGAGCTTGCTGACTGCCTGTATTGGCGGCTGGAAGATTGGACGCCAACCATATCCATGGAAAATACAGTTAATATGTCGCGAGATATATATAATTTTTTTTTTTCATTCAACATGAAGTGCGTCCAGTCAACAACGCAAACAATACTTAATGATACAGAGATCCAACCATTTCATCAGCAGTGGCGTCACCAGGGGTAGTATCAACGCGACCACCTCTGCCTCCATCATCATCGCCTTAATTGCAGACACCATAAGATAGGATAAATTTTATTCGTCCTTGTACAAGGAAATTTGTTTTGATCATTGAATACATAACAATACAGTTACAGAAACAGAAATTATGATATATATAGCGCACACGTACACACACACATATATATATACACACACACTAATAAATAAACAAAATTAACAGTGCACACAATATTCTTCCGTTACTAAAACACATTGACCTGACACGCAAGGCACGATTCAACTGTGCACAGATTACGATCAAGATGACGACATTATTGTAACATCCTAGTTGGTGATGGAATAAACGATTTAAAGTAGTGCTCAGTTTTAGTTTTCTTTGACAACAGCCTTAAACTTCTTACAGATCTTATGTATTCTTTGTTCAGGGGATGTTGGGGGACATTTAATATATTATTACAACCTCAATCAGCAGCACCACTACCACAATCACCATCAGCCCCAACACCATCACAACGACAGTCAGCATCATCTCTTCCGTCCTTATGCAGCTGCTATCACCAAACTGAGCCAAACTACCACAACCCCCCCCCCCCAAAGGGGGGGGGGGCGGCGCAGCAAAATGGTTTTGACTTAATTTTGATCATTTCCCCTTTATATGTATTTTAGCCTTTCATCTGGTGGTGTTGGGAAGTTGTACATGTACTTTAGCCTTTCATCTGGTGTTGCTGGAAAGTTGTACATGTACTTTAGCCTTTCATTTGGTGGTGTTGGAAAGTTGTACATGTACTTTAGCCTTTCATCTGGTGTTGCTGGAAAGTTGTGCATGTACTTTAGCCTTTCATCTGGTGTTGCTGGAAAGTTGTGCATGTATTTTAGCCTTTCATCTGGTGTTGCTGGAAAGTTGTGCATGTATTTTAGCCTTTCATCTGGTGTTGCTGGAAAGTTGTGCATGTATTTTAGCCTTTCATTTGGTGGTGTTGGAAAGTTGTACATGTACTTTAGCCTTTCATCTGGTGTTGCTGGAAAGTTGTGCATGTACTTTAGCCTTTCATCTGGTGTTGCTGGAAAGTTGTGCATGTACTTTAGCCTTTCATCTGGTGTTGCTGGAAAGTTGTGCATGTACTTTAGCCTTTCATCTGGTGTTGCTGGAAAGTTGTGCATGCACTTTAGCCTTTCATCTGGTGTTGCTGGAAAGTTGTGCATGTACTTTAGCCTTTCATCTGGTGTTGCTGGAAAGTTGTGCATGTACTTTAGCCTTTCATCTGGTGGTGTTAGAAAGTTCTACATGTACTTTAGCCTTCCTTCTGGTCATGTTGGAAAGTTCTACATGTATTTTAGCCTTTCTTCTGGCCATGTTGGAAAGTTGTACATGTATTTTTAACGTTTCTTTCTGTCTTATTGAGTAGTTGTACATGTATTTTAGCGTTTCTTCGGGTCATGTTGGAGAGCTGTACTGTATACATTGTGTTTAGTCACTTTCTGATCGGATGTAGGTAGTCTGGGGGTCGGGGTTTGCTAAAATTAGTTTGATGGGTTTGTTAACCAGGTCAATTTCTGGACTTTGGACAAAATAATTAATATCCAGGGTGCCTGGGTGAGGCAAAACAACAGGTGAGACAACATGTTCACATCATTGTGACCGGTCGCAGTCATAGAGACAACGTGCACCACACAAAGATTAGATGTATTAGATTGGAGTCAGTCAGTCACTCACTCACCACTCAGCCACTCTGTCCAAAGCTCAAACACACGGAACTCACCAAGAAACCAAAGCTTCCTGATTTTCTTTTTGCTTTGCTAATTTTTGTTTATTTTCATTATTCGTGAAACACGATGAAACGCAATAATATTGAATCATTCGCCTTAAAATTCAGTTGTTTTTTTTATTTCTGCATGATCTCACTATTTGTCATTATGAATTGAGACACACCAATTAGAAACTATTTCTTGTCTTGACCCTGCACGCTTTTCCTTCCTGATGTGCATGTGTCTCCTTAGTCCCCCCCCCCTCCCTCCCCCCCTTTGTTTTTTTATTGGTATGATTACACCAGTGATATTTATCCAGCTGCCCACAGGAGACTGAAACTTTTACTTGCTTTTATTTTTAATTATGTGTGGTGGCAATGGTTGTCTACCATGACGTGCTGAAAGTGGTTGACGACCATGGCAACAAAGAGGTACATGAGATGTATCTTCAGGGGGAAGAAAGTGTCACCCAGACAGGAACTGTTTAAAGCCCCAAAAAGTGACTTGTTTTCTGATTTCATCCTCAACATTTCGAATCCTGGGGATACAAAAAGTACCGTGTGACTCCTGCAATTTTTTTTTTTTTTTTACTATGAACTTGATAAATTTCATTGTAAAAGTTGAAGCCAGTTTGATCTCTCAGCTTCCCTCTTCACCGACAAAGAATAAATACGAACTAAAATTGAGAGCGTAAAGGTGGACATCCAACATCTTGTGACAGGGGAACTGAAATATCAGCCGTACAGCATTTGAAATACTGAAACAGACCAATGTTCATCACAATCCTGTCCATGACCACACCAACTCTGTGGAACGGAAAGAAAAATCATTGATGTGAATTGGGTGAGATATTCTATGGGCGCGCGTGAAATGCCATCACGTGACATGAGAATTTGAAGAAGTCTGAGCCATGTTGAGCGTACCCAACAGCGGGCGGTAGGTGAAGTTAGACCACCAGAGACATCTCCAGTAGCCATCGGACATGGTCCGCCCCGGGTCCTTCATCGTCAGAGGATTCCTGAGCTGACTGGTTCCCCTGGCCTGTGCTGGAAGTTTCCTGCGGACTTGGGCGGTCTGCGCTCTCATTGCTGGTGGTGACAGGCACAGACGGCGGCGACTCCTGACTCATCGCGGTGGGCGGGGGTGTGGACAGCATGGTCGGCGCCTCGGGAGCCTCTTCAGCTGGCTCGTCCTTGGCATCCTGGCTGGTCTCCTCAGGCTGGTCTACGAGCGGGTCGTGGGGCAGGAGCGGAGTCGTCTCGGGTGGAGATTCAGGGGCAGCGCGTTCAAATTTCTCGCTGCTCCTGCCCCGAAACACAGAACTGAGTTTACTGCCCTGTTTGTGGGGAAGAATAAAAAAGTTCATTCTATAACATAAGCCTGGTCTGATAGTTCCTTACTCACCTGTCCATTTTATTTCCCATTTTTTAAATACATGATGTTTGTAAATAATACTATATTTAACATAAAAATGTACATATAATTCTCGACTACTGGAAGGGTCCAATTTCATTTGGTTTGAAGCTTACACGTATTATATGTTTATATTCAGATCTCACCAACGGAGGAAACTAGCATGTATTTCACACATATAAAAATAACTGTCTTCACTTGTTACTCAAGACAATGTTGGAAAATTGTGAGGGGCTGGGGTGGGGGTGGGGGTTCAGCAACGGATATGTTAGAAGCGGAAAGTGTTCCTGATTTCTCTGAAGGTACAACAAATTTCAGCCCTGACCAAGATTGGGACTTGAATGGATGAGTTTTCGTGACAGCAGTGCTTAAATCACGACTTGATTCCGACGCCTTTTCTTTTCCTACTTCCTTCACAGCGTAATGGATCTCTCTCGTGAGCGGGGAAAACTTGTGGCGCAACAACTACAGCCCACAGGTACATACTGTGCTAACTCACCAGTGCGGTGCTCAAGGCAGCTCCAAAGGCAGATGTGACAATCTTAATGAATAAGCCAGGTTTTTGCTCTGGAGCCGCAGTTTTTGGTGCTGGTGCTGGTGCAGCGGGCGCTGGATCCACAGTGGTAGTCCGGCCGAGCGTGGGACTTTGTTGCTTTGTATGTGTATCCCCTGATGCTGCTGTTGGCGGAGTGGTGGCGGCTGCTGGGGGTATGGCTGCTGGAGGGGTGGCTGCTGGGGTTGTGGCTACTGCAGTGTTGAGCTGATCTGCCTCATCAGCTTTCTCTACCGCAGGCGGAACAGTTGGTATTTCGTGATCAGCCTTTTCATCCTTTTTGACTCCTGGACACACGGTTACAGAAACCGTGGGCGGCACTGGCATGTGGCCCTCCACCTCTGGCAACTGTTTGGGCTTCCGGCCTGTTTTCCATAGTTTCAAAGCCGAAACCAGTTTTGTTTTTTGTGGGGAATGGCTCCGCGCGGGAGATTGCGCCTCGTTTTGGTCCTGCCCCAGCGAGGTAGTATCTGGAGGAGAGGACTCTGTCTTGTCTGCAGTGCCTTGAGGCTGTGCTACCTCCGAGGTTGGTGATGCTATTATTTCATTACTAGTGGGCGCTGGATCACCAATAGTCTCAGGGCTGTTATCTTTAAGCATAGGATTTCTGGATTTAATATAACCAATGGTTTTGCTAGGCTGCGGTGACTTCGTTACAGATGTCTCTTGCGAATGTGCGACCTCATGTGCTTGAGGAGGATTTTGTAGTCTGGTTATTCGATTTGGGCTTTGCTGTTTGCTGGCAGGGTCCTCGCTTGCGCCGGTAGTTTCCACGCCTACCGGTATGGGAATAATGGCTGTGGGCGGGATGGGCAAATCGCTTGGAATCTCAGGGGTCGAAGATTTAGTTGTAGTTGTGGGCTTTGTGGTGCTAGTGCCAGCTGATTCCCGAGCGAGTGATTCATCTTGTTGATCTGTTGTGAGATGTGTATTGCCGGTTTCTGCCGACTGGCGAGTGAAGTTTTTGCCTTCTTTATCTGCTGTCAGCTGTGTGGTGCCAGTTTCTGCCGAGTCGTGAGCGGATGATTCGCCACCTTGATCTGATGTCAGCTGTGTGGTGCCAATTTCTGCCGAGTCATGAGCGTTTGATTCGTCTTTTTGATCTCTTGTGAGCTCCTTAGTGCCAGATTCTGCCGACTGGCGAGCGAAGGGTTTTTTTGCGTGATGGTCAGCCGATGAGACGTTTTTACTGGCAACAGCAGTTTTACTATCATCAAAATTCACGTCCTTGCTGCGTTTGATATCTTTGATATTCACATCTCTGCAGGGTTTGGTATCTGCGGTGGCTGCTGCTGGTTTGGATTCAGTAGGCGATGCAGGAGGCTTGGTGAGAACGGACGTAATGGCGATTGCAGCTGCGGCTGCGTTGATCACGGCTGTGGTGGTATTGGTGCCCGTGGCCTGAGCTGCTGCTGGTGCAGTCGCTTCTTCTTTTGAAACTGTACCGGTATTTGTTGCTACCGTCGGTGGCGCGGCCTTGGCGTCCCTCTTTCCACGAGTGTCACGGGGCGAGCGTCGTGAGGCGCGGGCAGCACCCTTAGCTTTCCATCCGCGGAGACTCGGGGATAGACTTCGCCGTTTGGGGCGTTTTCCTCTCCTGGATCTGGCAACAGACGTTGCCCTTTTTGGCCTGATATTGAAGGCGGTTTTTCGCCGGGGGGATCGGCTTGAAGCCCTGAAAAAAAAAAAGGAAGACAGAAGAAACACAATACATTCTCCCTGGTCCATAGGTTTGCCTGAATCGTAAGAAGCTACTATTTAAAGGCAAAGCTATTTGATCAAGTGACCATCAGGTCATGAACAATAATTTGTTTGGTGTTTATAGGAAAAGCTATCAGTATCTGATCATGTGACCATCAAGACATGAAGAAACTACAGTTTGATGTTTAAAGGCAAAGCTATCTGATCATGTGACCATCAAGACATGAAGAAACTACTTTTTGATGTTTAAAGGCAGAGCTATCTGATCATGTGACTATCAAGACATGAAGAAACTACAGTCTGATGTTTAAAGGCAGAGCTATCTGATCATGTGACCATCAAGACATGAAGAAACTACAGTTTGATGTTTAAAGGCAAAGCTATTAGATCATGTGACCATCAAAACATGAAGAAACTACTTTTTGATGTTTAAAGGCAGAGCTATCTGATCAAGTGACCATCAAATCAGGAAGAAACTATTGTTTGACGTTTAAAGACAAACCTATCTGATCATGTGACCATCAAGACATGAAGAATAAAGTGTTTGACGTTTAAAGACAAACCCATCTGATAAAGTGACCATCAAATCACGAAGAAACTATTGTTTGTCATTTAAAGACAAACCTATCTGATCGTGTGTGACCATCACATGGGGGGGGGGGGGGGGTGGTTAAATAGACAATTTGATCGACAGCGCGGAAAACAGTTGTGTAGGCAACCAATGCACCAGTAACTATAACAACAACTTGCAGTTGGGAAGCTTCTGATGCGCCAATAATGGTAGTAGATCCAGAGTCCCAGTCACGAAAATTATATCGTGAACTATTTATATTCAAATTTTCAGATTATAAGGCCTCTGACCTAGGAATCAATGTACGGTAGCTGATATTAAACTAGATCTACTGGAGTGTAACCCATATCAGATGTCTTCGCATATGAGAAGGGGGGGGGGGGTTAATGCATCGCTTGGAAGTTGGAATCAGTTTTGCATAATACCATGTATACGTAAATAACGTGTAATTACAAGCTGCCAGTGGCTTAAGCCAGCACAAGTACATCAGTTCTAAGACAAGCTGTTCCAGACCAATGCAAGGTTTGCATGTTTTGTGTGTCATCCGTTTTCATAGGTCGAACAAAAGCACTGGAACGAATCAGCAGTGCCATTCTGTCAAGTGGTGCTCGCAGTGTATTGCTGCGCCATTTCATCACCATTACCTTCTGGAGTTCGGCGATCTGGGATTTCTAGGCCTAAACATGGTTGAAATTCCGATTGATCGTGCCTCAATACTGTCTTGCAAACTCCTACTGACGCTACCTCGCCAACCACCGTCTTTTGGGAATTCCGGTCAAACTTTTGAGATGGTTTTGATGTCAGTTCCGGTACGAACTTTCATCAACGCAACCCCGCCAACCATCATCTGTTTGTTGGTTCCGTTTGCCGGTCAAACTTTTTTGATGGCTTTGAAGTCAGTTCCAGTTTTATTTTAGAGTTATTTTGGGGAGTTCAGTAGATGTCTTTAGATGCGTAAAGAATAATTCCGGGGTTGTTAGGAAAAAAAAATGGAAAAGTGAAAGTGATTAAAGTATGGGCAGACTAGACCCAGATCTAAATGTAGATAGGAAGAATGCAAGGGAACGGAACTTTATTGTTTGTTTCTTGCACTTAGAAATCATCTAGACTGAGCGTTTGCTGAGGTGTTAATTCGATCAACAGTATCTTGTATATAGATCTATTTAAAAAAAAAAAAAAGTCACTTGGTTTTTAACATGATCTACAGCTAGGATTTACGTGAATTTTGCCTTCTTTTCGACCTGCAGAAGGTTCTTTTTTTTATATTTGGAGACTTGAAATGGTGGGGAAATAGATAGATATATTTTTTATGAGTTTGCTTTGTGTCGTTAATTGACTGCCTCCGATCCTTCTTTTTCATTCCCAGCACATGAGCCCATGGCATCATCACTTCCTGAAAAATTCTCGGTGCGCACCACTGCACACCGGTTGCTGTCCTATGCAATTTAATCGCAGAGTTTTGTGGATGACCCTGCGCATCTCGGCATCGATGTTTTTTTGCAGATTCTTTTCAGTCTGAAGTGGTGTCCTTCCTTTGTTTGTTTGTTTGTTTTTTACCATTTGAAGAGTGGGACAGTTACTAGATTTTAGTGTTACCTAATTAATTTCTCGTTTTGTTAATTTATTTAGTGGTAGAGATAGTCGGGTCTTATGAAGTTCTTAGCTGTACAGCGTTTTTGCTGGGCAAAAGGAAATACGTTGCAACCCACAATCTTGTCATTGGACATTTCAATTTTTAGTTAAGCTGTCCCGATGTCCGTGTGTAGTGTCCCCTGACTTGCCAGATTGACGGACTACTTTTTCGTCCTGTCTTTCATGCCGTCATTGAATGATTGAGAATGTGAATGGTGGAAAGCTCAGCAACTGTTAGGGCCAAATGGCTAGATCTAGTCCATATTCACTTAATTCAGTTATTGATTGGGCATTTTAAACAAGACAAATGTTTCCATTTAAAAAACAAACAAACAACAAACTGATTGAAATCCTAGGTCATAATGACTGAGAAACTTTGTTGATTTAATTTCTGTGATTTTCATTCTTCTGAAATTTGTTGTAGGCCTTTAGTTTTGTTATTGTTTGTCTAAGGTGGGGGCTTTGTAAAATCTCACATTATTTTCCCTTTTTCCACCTGTTTAACTGATTCCATCTTTGAGAAGGAGATGAGCAGTAAAAGATTATATGGAGGATGAAGTTTTCCCAACTCTATGCAATACTGTTTTAATTTTATGGCAAAAGATGCCAGAGGCCATGAACCATGTACATTCACAGTCATGTATACCAAGGTGCCAGCGCTTCGTCCCCTTGCCTTAGAATGGCAAGATTCTAACTCCTTTCTGTCATTGATGATTGAAGGTTCATGTGCTCATAGCTTTTAGAGGCACAAATCTTTTTTCTTTTTGGTAATTCTTACAAATCACACACCGAAACCGTCTGATAGTATCAGTGATACTGTGACACACCATGGAGAAGACCTGTAGGAGTAGGCTGTAACATGTAACTCAGTTCAGCCAAGAAGTGGAGATAGAACCTTGTCATTCTAAAGGGACGACTTGTATATGGGATATCATGCTAGAGTTCATAAATTTCTGGCTGCCTGGTATTGGATATAATGATCAATGTAGAAACTAGAAGTGTTCTTTGTCATTCACCTAAATGGGGACAGTTTTTATTGACACAATGGTAGGAATAGTACTAGGAGGGCACATGTGGTATCTTTATCCAGGTTATTGACCAATTTTACAACACAAGAGACAACCATTCCTGGCCCTGGCAGTGCTATTTATAATTCGATGAATGACCTGGAAAAAGGTTTTAGGAACTAACTCAAACTGGGGTCACACTGAGCTGCCCTATTTGTCAATCTGTGAGGATGAATCTGTCTGATCCCTGTTGTAATAATATTTATAATTATTAGCTTGGCACTCATCAGATAGAGGCTTGATATTAAAACTTGAAGATCGATAGGAATAGTTCTCATGATGTATTGAAAACAACTATTCAGGATTTTTTCTCTCTTTTTTTTTTTTGCAGTGTTATGTTTTTTATACTTTTTTTCCCCACCTAGATCTATGGATAAAGTTTTTATGGGAAAGTAGAAAGGAATTGATTTGTGAAGTTTTACCTCCGCTGAATATCCTTTTAGTAGTGCACTATGCCATTTTATGTAATATCCGACTAGCAGTCATTGCACAGATTAATTGAGAGTGTCCAAAAATATTTTCAATAATAACAAACAACAACAACAACAACACAACCACAACAACAACAATTGATCTGGTGGCTTCTGTATTTTCTCTTAATTAAGCCAATGTTTCTCTGCTTGTTTATTCCTCTTTCTGCTGACTATCTTGGAATTGGGTGCATTTTCTTTCCCCTTCTCCTCCATTTTGTTCATTGTCTCTTACATTCATTTGGCTTGCCAACTTTTCATTTTCATCTTTCTTTCCACCTTTCACATTTCAGTCTTAACTTCTGTTCTGATCTGCCATATTGTGACTTTATTTCTTGTTTGTTCTATCTCCGTTTTCTGAAAAACTGGAGATCATTTAGCATGTAGAAGAAATGGAACAAATGCAAACTTTGACACTAGTTTAAAATGGGTTGTGGCACTTGTCAAGCTGTTTCATAGTTCCGATTTATTCTAACTCCTTATGATTATACTCTCACTAAAGCCACATCAAATTTCTCAGTTGTCCAGAAAGTGGAGTTGGAATAAACATGAATTGTGGTCGCGGTATGGTGAGTGGAAACACTGGGATAGATTATTACCTTTCAATTAATTAAATTTATACAGATATTGTGCAAAATTTCGAAGTTTTTATTTCATGTGTCACTTTCCTTGTTGAGTTTTAGGTCTTTATTTTAGGAGGTTCGCAGCCGTTGGCATTTACACCTCACTTTTCTGGTTTTTTATTTTTCTTGTTGCTGTTTCTGTGGGTTTTGTGGTAGGGATTAGTTTTTTTGTTTTAAAAAAAAAAAATCTTGCCTGTTGGCCTGCCCTTCTCGACCTTCAACTGTCATGGTATCTTTTAACGTGCACACAAGCCCTCCGAGTTTTTCATCCTTATCCGAGAAGATTAGGTGCTCGGTGCTACATACCATAGGATCAGGGACAGGAATTTTCCTCTACAAAATTCCAACATGCCTGCACTGTCTGGGGATCGAACCCTGTACCTTTGGCATGAGAAGCTAGCACTTTGCCTCTAGACCAATGTGTCCCCGGAATTGGTTGTTGGCAATTGTCATTCTGTGCACAGGTTTTCATGTTTGTTTTCCTCCACAGGGCCCTGACTATCGTTGACTCTTCACGCATTTCAACCTTCATCATCTCCATTCTGCTCATTGTCTATGGCAGTTTTAGGTAAGAACCTCTTGTCTGTCTGTATGTCCTGTGTGCTGCTGTCACCATTCGTTTTTGTTTTTTTTCTGCCTATGTGTCCCATTGTTTCAGCCTTTGTGTCCCATTGTTTCAGCCTTTGTGTCCCATTGTTTCAGCCTTTGTGTCCCATTGTTTCAGCCTTTGTGTCCCATTGTTTCAGCCTTTGTGTCCCATTGTTTCAGCCTTTGTGTCCCATTGTTTCAGCCTTTGTGTCCCATTGTTTCAGCCTTTGTGTCCCATTGTTTCAGCCTTTGTGTCCCATTGTTTCAGCCTTTGTGTCCCATTGTTTCTGCCTATGTGTCCCATTGTTTCTGCCTATGTGTCCCATTGTTTCTGCCTATGTGTCCCATTGTTTCTGCCTATGTGTCCCATTGTTTCTGCCTATGTGTCCCATTGTTTCTGCCTATGTGTCCCATTGTTTCAGCCTTTGTGTCCCATTGTTTCAGCCTTTGTGTCCCATTGTTTCAGCCTTTGTGTCCCATTGTTTCAGCCTTTGTGTCCCATTGTTTCAGCCTTTGTGTCCCATTGTTTCAGCCTTTGTGTCCCATTGTTTCAGCCTTTGTGTCCCATTGTTTCAGCCTTTGTGTCCCATTGTTTCTGCCTATGTGTCCCATTGTTTCTGCCTATGTGTCCCATTGTTTCTGCCTATGTGTCCCATTGTTTCTGCCTATGTGTCCCATTGTTTCTGCCTATGTGTCCCATTGTTTCTGCCTATGTGTCCCATTGTTTCTGCCTATGTGTCCCATTGTTTCAGCCTATGTGTCCCATTGTTTCTGCCTATGTGTCCCATTGTTTCTGCCTATGTGTCCCATTGTTTCTGCCTATGTGTCCCATTGTTTCAGCCTTTGTGTCCCATTGTTTCAGCCTATGTGTCCCATTGTTTCTGCCTATGTGTCCCATTGTTTCTGCCTATGTGTCCCATTGTTTCTGCCTATGTGTCCCATTGTTTCAGCCTTTGTGTCCCATTGTTTCAGCCTTTGTGTCCCATTGTTTCAGCCTATGTGTCCCATTGTTTCTGCCTATGTGTCCCATTGTTTCAGCCTTTGTGTCCCATTGTTTCAGCCTTTGTGTCCCATTGTTTCAGCCTATGTGTCCCATTGTTTCTGCCTATGTGTCCCATTGTTTCTGCCTATGTGTCCCATTGTTTCAGCCTATGTGTCCCATTGTTTCTGCCTATGTGTCCCATTGTTTCTGCCTGTGTGTCCCATTGTTTCAGCCTATGTGTCCCATTGTTTCAGCCTATGTGTCCCATTGTTTCTGCCTATGTGTCCCATTGTTTCTGCCTATGTGTCCCATTGTTTCAGCCTTTGTGTCCCATTGTTTCAGCCTTTGTGTCCCATTGTTTCAGCCTTTGTGTCCCATTGTTTCAGCCTTTGTGTCCCATTGTTTCAGCCTTTGTGTCCCATTGTTTCAGCCTTTGTGTCCCATTGTTTCTGCCTATGTGTCCCATTGTTTCTGCCTTTGTGTCCCATTGTTTCAGCCTTTGTGTCCCATTGTTTCAGCCTTTGTGTCCCATTGTTTCAGCCTTTGTGTCCCATTGTTTCTGCCTATGTGTCCCATTGTTTCAGCCTATGTGTCCCATTGTTTCAGCCTTTGTGTCCCATTGTTTCTGCCTATGTGTCCCATTGTTTCTGCCTATGTGTCCCATTGTTTCTGCCTATGTGTCCCATTGTTTCTGCCGATGTGTCCCATTGTTTCTGCCTATGTGTCCCATTGTTTCTGCCTATGTGTCCCATTGTTTCTGCCTATGTGTCCCATTGTTTCTGCCTATGTGTCCCATTGTTTCTGCCTATGTGTCCCATTGTTTCTGCCTATGTGTCCCATTGTTTCTGCCTATGTGTCCCATTGTTTCTGCCTATGTGTCCCATTGTTTCAGCCTTTGTGTCCCATTGTTTCAGCCTTTGTGTCCCATTGTTTCAGCCTTTGTGTCCCATTGTTTCTGCCTATGTGTCCCATTGTTTCTGCCTATGTGTCCCATTGTTTCAGCCTTTGTGTCCCATTGTTTCAGCCTTTGTGTCACATTGTTTCAGCCTATGTGTCCCATTGTTTCTGCCTATGTGTCCCATTGTTTCTGCCTATGTGTCCCATTGTTTCAGCCTATGTGTCCCATTGTTTCTGCCTATGTGTCCCATTGTTTCTGCCTATGTGTCCCATTGTTTCAGCCTATGTGTCCCATTGTTTCAGCCTATGTGTCCCATTGTTTCTGCCTATGTGTCCCATTGTTTCTGCCTATGTGTCCCATTGTTTCAGCCTTTGTGTCCCATTGTTTCAGCCTTTGTGTCCCATTGTTTCAGCCTTTGTGTCCCATTGTTTCAGCCTTTGTGTCCCATTGTTTCAGCCTTTGTGTCCCATTGTTTCAGCCTTTGTGTCCCATTGTTTCTGCCTATGTGTCCCATTGTTTCTGCCTTTGTGTCCCATTGTTTCAGCCTTTGTGTCCCATTGTTTCAGCCTTTGTGTCCCATTGTTTCAGCCTTTGTGTCCCATTGTTTCTGCCTATGTGTCCCATTGTTTCAGCCTATGTGTCCCATTGTTTCAGCCTTTGTGTCCCATTGTTTCTGCCTATATGTCCCATTGTTTCTGCCTATGTGTCCCATTGTTTCTGCCTATGTGTCCCATTGTTTCTGCCGATGTGTCCCATTGTTTCTGCCTATGTGTCCCATTGTTTCTGCCTATGTGTCCCATTGTTTCTGCCTATGTGTCCCATTGTTTCTGCCTATGTGTCCCGTTGTTTCTGCCTATGTGTCCCATTGTTTCAGCCTATGTGTCCCATTGTTTCTGCCTATGTGTCCCATTGTTTCTGCCTATGTGTCCCATTGTTTCTGCCTATGTGTCCCATTGTTTCTGCCTATGTGTCCCATTGTTTCTGCCTATGTGTCCCATTGTTTCTGCCTATGTGTCCCATTGTTTCTGCCTATGTGTCCCATTGTTTCTGCCTATGTGTCCCATTGTTTCTGCCTATGTGTCCCATTGTTTCTGCCTATGTGTCCCATTGTTTCAGCCTTTGCAGAACTGTCAGCCACATTTTAATAGATTGTGTGGATTTGGTGCACATCGAAAGAAGGCACTTTGCCTGCGGTTCCATGAAAGAATTATTTTCTGATGTGGACCCGCAGTGCATCTTGTCGTTTCTGAAAGAGGCTGAACTCTGCAAGTTGATTTAATGAATTTTTTATCATATTCTACAAGATTCATATATATAGACATACTTTACAGTATATGGGCCTTTTCCCGTTAGATTTTTAAACCTCACTTTTACTTGATCTTATTTCTAGGCATTTGAGGACTGAAAGGTAGCTCAAAGTGAGATAAAAAAAAAACGTGGAAGGTGCAGTATAGCCCTTATCATGCCAACGTGCCGTTACACGCAAACAAACAAATTCAAGTCTGTCACTATTTTGTCTTTTTCTTCTGTCTGTGTGTCCCATTGTTTCAGCCTTGCAGAAGAGTGGATACCAAATTAATATTGAAGTTTATTTGATATGCTGTAAGTCCGCTCATGATCCTTTTTCCTGCCTACACCCACCTCTCCATCTGTTTATTCTTAGAGTTAGAGAAACTGGAGTGTTTTTGTTTCCTCCACAGTACTGTCCCAGTGTTTATTTTCTACTTTCTTATCAGTGAGAGCATTTCTCCCCGTCTTTCCAAGTCCCGTAGTCATCCTATCTCATCTTACACCAATACATGCCTTTAGTTTTCTTTATTTCTTTTTCTTTTTTTTCTGTCTTTCGTTATTTTTCTTTCCATCTTTCTTTCTCTTTCTTTCTTTTTCTTGGTTTCTCTGTCTTTCTTTCTTTTTCTTGGTTTCTCTGTCTTTCTTTCTTTTTCTTGGTTTCTTTTTCTTGAACTTTCTTTCTTTCTGAACTTTCGTTCTTCCTTTTTCTTTCTATCTCTTTCGTTTTTTCTTTTTTTCTTTCTCTTTTCTTTTTCTTTGTTTCTTTTTCTTTCTTTCTTATATTATTTCTTTCTTTGTCTCTGTGCTCCTTGTTCAGACTTTTTAATTTATTATTATTATTAATTTGTTTTTGTTTCTTTTTTTTGTTCAGTGAGAATTTGTGCATTTTGTTTGTGAGAACAGTAGTTCCTCTTAGATTTCCCGACAGTTCTGTTTAGATGACTGGCATACATTTGACAGTTTAAAAGTTGAGTAATGTGACGTTACAATATTTTGCAGGTCTTTGAACATTGAGCGAGAGAAGGAGAAGGAGAGAGAGAAAGATGAGAAGGAAAAGGAAAAATTTGGCATCAACATGTCGGGTGGCGGCGGCGGAGATGGAGAGTCACGTAAGTTGCCATGAGAAAGTTGTTGTGTGTGCGGGGAGACTCAGCAGTTAAGTCTGGTGAGATTCAGTCTTGACAGTTGATAAGAGAGATGTCAGATCTATGGGGAGATTCAGTACTAGTCAAATTATTCCTGGCGGAGATTCAGTCTTGACAGTTGATAAAAGAGTTTTAACAAGGGCTGGTCTATAGGGAGACCCAAAACTAGCCAAATTATTCCTGATTGAGATTCAACCATGGCAAATCTATGGGCAGATTCAGAAATGGCCATTGTCCAGATGGCTTGAGATAGTTAAACTATCAGGAAAGATGTGAACAGGGCTGTGTGAACTTGTGGAAGTGCTAGGAAGATTTTTCTTATTCTTACCTTCAAACTGCATGTTGTTATGTCACTTTGCCAAGTCCAGTGCAAATGACAAATTCTGGCAATTCTACAATATACCTGTGTACAGAAAATGGAAAGGGTTTGCGTACCAGTTTTATCATTTAAAAGAGAAAAAAAAAAGCGGTATTTCTTCATATGTGATATGTAAGTGTTTTACATGTAGTACTGCAGACTTTAGCATGAAAGTGTTTTTAGAACTGCAGACTTTAGAAAGTGATTGATAATCAGATCATTTACTTGTAATTTACTTATAGATCAAACCTATTTGTCTTTCAGAGCTGCAAACCCTGGATACATGCCAAGCCATGTTCCTTCCTGTCGGGGCCTCCATCTCTTTACTCATCATGTTCCTGTTCTTTGACTCACTCCAGGTTGTCTTTGCTGTGTTCACTGCCAGTGAGTAGCCCGCCAGGAGCCATTGAAGATAGATTGACTAGTTTTAGATGCGGGGAATGAAAGAATAATCGCAGGAAATCTCTCCAGTCACATAATGGAGCCGTGTCCATGTCTTCAGACATTTGAATAGTTCTAATTCATCTGGAGAAGACTGAAATTAAATGTGATGTAATGTAATATGATAATTAACTTGTATAGCGCTCAAATCCACACACAAAAAAAAATTCTCTCAAGGCTCTAAGATGCTGAACTGAAATTACAAACAGAATTAACATAACATCAATTCATCATGCTCCCAATCACACACATTAATATTAATAAACGCATTCTCACACCTCTGAGACTGAAAAGGGACATCATTCAGTTTCAGGAAGAACGGTCCTGCACTATTCAGTTTTGAGCCAAGTTTTAAATGTGGTGATTTTCTCACTTTTCCGGGTGTCAATGCTGATGTTGTTCCACAATATAGGCCCAGCAAGAGAAAAAGCCTTTTCACTAAGCGACAAATTGAATGTGGGTGTCTCAAAAAGTTTCGTGTCTAAATCATCTTTTTGGCCTTAGATGTGAGAAAAGCAAAATGAGAAGCATTTTTGAAAGTATCTTTTGATCTGGGTCGCTTGAATCACTGCAGCCGTATTAAATTTGCAACATTTACATGCATGGATAATTTCTCGTTGGGGATTTTTCTACTTTTTTCAAATGGCCACATATGTGCATCACGAATGTCCCTCTTTATTTCTTGAATTGTATCTCAGTATTTGAAGAGTCGAGTTTGTGTTTATAAAAAGTTGAGCAATATTTTTGTGAGAGTAGCCATTGCATTCGTGACCCTGCAGGTGACATTTCCAATGTCGCAGCTACATGGGAAGCAGGATGAGTTTATTTCATATTATGATTGTCTAGCCAAACTGTAGTGAACTAGTGACTCCACTAGCACACTTTTGTGCCCATACTCATCCAGGGTAGAGAATGTAAGAAAGTGTGACCAGAATGAAACTGCTTGGTTTGACATTAGTACCATCGTTGGACGGTCTGAAAGAGTTAAAGAAATGCTTTTTTTTTGTTTCTACTTTTCAGTACTTGCCACTGTAGCATTTGCTTTCCTACTTCTTCCCATGTGCCAGTATTTTGTCCAGCCCTGTTCCAGTGGCCAGAAGTGAGTACTGTTTTTGTTGTCTTGTATAATGGACATGTAATAGTGGCATGTCATTATGGTCATCCTCACAATTTGTTAGTTTTGCAGGAGAGTTGTTTTAAGTTTTGGGTGATTTTCATCACCCTCCTGTGGCGTCAGTTTTCACCTTCTCGTGCTGACATTTTGACATAACATGTATAGGACTGCCAGTATCCAAGTGCAAGAAAGCTTTTTTTCTCAAAAGTGAACAATTCGTGATCATTGTTTTTTCGAGAAATAATGATGCAATAAAAATTTAATAAGCTACATCTCAGCTAATGCTCGTATCAACTCTCCAATTAGCGAGGAGCTAGAAAACGGCACAAGTAATCACATGGTGATTCTAACTCGATTTCGGCTGCAATGTCGGTTACGCTAGTACGCTTTCTGAGGGACAAATTTGCCCAAGTATGTTTTGCCGTTTTTTGAAAATGAAAGGAAATGTTTATTTCAAATACAGTGGCAGCTGTTGTTAGGGGAGTGTAGCACTTTACATCGAAAGCTGTAGCTGAACAGTGAACACAACTCTGTATTTTCTCTGTTTGGCTTTGTGATTAGACTGCGCTCCCCTTACATCAGTCTAAAATGGTGGTTCAGGTGGATGTGGGTTTTTCTTTAAAACCCATAAGCCAATGAAATAAAACACTGTAATTGTAACTGATTTGATACCAAGAAGTCTGTACTAGATTAAAAAATGTTTTTATTAATTTTTAAAACGGGCATAAAGTGACCATCCTCTCATTTTATGCAATGCTTGAAACTGGCCCTGGAGCAATATTTAGGTGTATGTAACTCCAAAATTTAAAAGTACAACGTTGTTAAAAAAAACAACAGGCTTGTTCGCTGCAATATTTTAGGTGCTCTCTAAAAGTTACTCGGGTACAGTTTATATACTTTAAAGGCAAGTCTGGCCTGAAAATTTGAATTTTTTTCCATTTTCAAAAACTACAAAAATCCACGGCACATTTTTTGCCAATATGAAATTTTGAAATGGTTGCAACTTCCTTAAATATTGTGATATCGAGCTCATTTTAGTATCAAATTAGAAAAACAATCCTTCTTATGATATGATGTATGAGAAACATGTATAATAAAGTAAATTTCTGTTTGGAGTGCAAATGTGATTTGTCGACAGTATGAGAATTTACGGTAACAAATCCTTCTTTTTTGGAGGAAGTATGCCAT
Organism: Onchidella celtica; assembly: GCA_963931925.1. Classification (NCBI taxonomy): domain Eukaryota; kingdom Metazoa; phylum Mollusca; class Gastropoda; order Systellommatophora; family Onchidiidae; genus Onchidella; species Onchidella celtica. Next base: position 50,636,926 of record OZ007576.1, read on the forward strand.
AATACATAATTCTTTCACTGGCTAGGAATATTATTTGACTCATTTGTTTTGGTGGGAAATTTAAGTGAGAATGGATTCCAGTAACATCTTTGCATGTCCCAATAAATAGCCTCTAGGCCACGGACCAGATATGTCATGGTCAGAGGTTAATTCGGTGAGTGTGCTCTGTGTGTGCCGTTGTTCATTGGTTTATCCAAACTGTTTGTTACAGGATCTCCTTTGGTGTGTGTGGACGTTTCACTGCAGCCGAGATCATCTCTTTCTGCCTGTCCTTCACCATTGTCTGTATATGGATCCTGACAGGGCATTGGCTTCTGATGGATGGTCAGTGCAAGTACATGGGGGGGGGGGGGGGGGGGGTCTGGAGTCAGGTTTTAACCCTTACAGTGATAAAAAAATCTGCTTCCGGTTGTTCCTCGGTTGATAGGCCTGCGCAAGCTCCAGGAAAACCCTGCAACTTATGCACTAAAGATAAAAGACTATATCACAAACCTTGATATTGTGGGTTTATCAAATAGACCCGGAGGAAGTGGTAACTTGAATTCATGGCTGGTATCATTGGCGGACAAGGGAGACGCGATGTCATGGGCAAAGCAACTGGGGTGCGGGAAGACAGGACCATGATATCGTGGTCTTATCAGTGGGGGACAGGGAGAAAAAACCCATGATATCACGGCCCACATACTTCATTGTGAGGGTTAACTGATGGTGCAGAAGTCTGGGGGGGAGTAAATCATAGCCGAACTTTTGGATATTTTATTTTTTTCTGGCCATGAACAGCACTAGGGGTCAAGAGTCAATGTTCAGAGAGCTAGAAAGAAAACATTTTTTCATGGATGTTGAAAAGTTCATGATTACAGTCTTGAATACTTGGCAAATATGTACGGGTACATTGGTGTGTGGATACATGTAGAACTATCAGGTTGCTTGACTTGTTAAATGTTGAGCTGCATTTTATTCTTCCTTCATCATTATCTGTCATGCCTTGTCTTTTCTGAAAGAGGCTAAGGTTTACAACTTGATTTGAAAACTTTTATACTCATTTACAAAACTCATTCCAGATATATACAAAAGTTTTGTGAATTAATTCTTATCAGTGTAATATGATTAATACGGAACTGTTTTATTCTGTTTGTGAAATCTAGAAGCTGTTACCAAACATTATTAGAATACCCAAATAGACTGGTGAAGATGCAATGTGGCCGTTATCGTGCCCGTGTGCCGTAAAATTCAAACTGGAACTCAAACTTATTGTCTATCAGTGCCGATAGGGAGAATCGTGTATGATTGCTTGCTGACTGTGGGGTCATCCTATTCATCCAGACGCCCGGTGTAGTATCTGTTACTGAACAACCACGGTATTTCATTTGTATATGTATGGAAGACAGAGCAGTGGTTCTCAACCTTTCTTGGACAATCGTCCCCCTAGGCTACAAATTTTCTTTCATCATCCCCCCCCCCCCCCCCCCCTCCCTACAACTCAACAGATACATTTCACAAGAAGACATACAAATTATTATGTTAAGTTTTTCAGAGCCTTTTTAATGATAGCCAGGCGTATGATTATTTATAATTAAACAAAAAGCATTCTTTATCAAATGCCTTAAAGAAATAAGCCTTTCCTTATCATAAGTGTTTTCGTCCCCCTGGATATAAAACACCCCCACCCCCCAGGGGGCAATATCGCCCACACTGAGAATCACTGACAGAGGAATCTTCCACCAAAAAAAAATGTCTAGACGAGCAAATCACCTCTTAGAATGTTACCTAACTGTGTTACGTTTATTCCCCAGCTCTGGGCATGGGTCTGTGTGTGGCTTTCATAGCTCTAGTGCGTCTTCCCAGTCTCAAAGTGTCCACGTTACTCCTAGTGGGGTTGTTAGTCTATGATGTCTTTTGGGTAAGTTTTGGAACTCAACAAATCGTCCCCCTTGAATGACAAGGTTGTAACTCCCTTGCGTCAACTTTTGAGAAATCGAGGATTGAATTTTCAGGCGATCATAGCCTTTAGAGCAAAGAATTTTTTTTCTTTTTAGCAATACTTACAAATTACAGACTGAATTTACATGATCTTTTGACACACAATGGAGAAGGCTCGTAGAAGTAGTGTGTATTGTGTAACTCAGTTCAGCCAAAAAGTGGAGATAGAACTTTATTGTAAGTGGACAGAATTCAAGAAATGAAAATTTGAAAATTGTGATTATATAGATAGTGTTTCAGTTGAGACAGGAAAATAATCTTTATAAGATAAGATAAGATAAGAGGTAACTTTATTATCCTGATATCAGGAAATTTGTTGTCACAGCATCAGTACAGTACTGCAGTAAATACAGTATCAAAGACACACTCTAATGCATACTTCACACATGCACATTGCTCATACAACATTACCAGCAAAAAAGAACATTACTCACACACATACACAGTCAGAACAATTGATTAGGAAAACTCACAAAATCATATCACACTAGGAAAAACTACTGCTTATAATATATTAAGAATGTTGGAATATCAGTAATTCTAGTTGGTCTGAAAGAGGAGTTTTTCAGTATTGTTTGATTGTGGAGCAAGTGATCAGTAGCTTTTCTTTTTCATTGAACAGAGGACTTGTAGGTCTAGTGGATGATCAAAACAGACCAAGAGATTTTATCATATTTGCAAGACTGATATAGACATACTTTACAGCATGTTCCTTTGCCTGTTACATTTTTAGCTTCACATTTAATTGATCTTAATTTTAGGCATCAGACAGCTGAGAACTAGCCCAAAGTGAGACAACGAAAAACATGAGAGGCGCAAAGTGGCCGTTATTGTGCCCGACGTACCTTTAAACTCAAACTCAAACTGGTCAAAGCAGGTTTTAGGCCATTCAAGATTTTCATTGAAATTGGAGAGAAAAAAACCAGACGTGTTCAGGTGTTGACACCATAATTCTTGCTTTGATTTCCCTGTCCTGTTGATAAGAGTTCAGAAACGAATAAAACTTTGAGAGGTTCCACAAAATTTTTAATTTTCTTTGTATCTTTGACTTTCTCTTTTCAGGTATTTTTCTCTTCCTATATCTTTAGTGCAAATGTGATGGTCAAGGTGGCAACTCGACCTGCTGATAACCCAGTAGGTTTTTTTTGTATTATTTTTGGGGGGTATTTTTTGTATTACTTCTTAGGGGTATTTTTTGTATTTTGTATACGTCTTTAATTCCATTTGGGAAATTTGTCTTAATGTCATTGAAGCCTTGTTACAACTGGAGCAGACATGCCATTGCAATAGTGCAGCGCTGGTCGGTGGTTGTGGGGAGAAGTTTAGTTTTTATTTAATTTTGCCCGGGCAGTGGCCTGTTTGGCCTGCCCTTTTCGATTTTCAACTGACAATGTATTTTTAACCTGCACACAGGCCCTCTGAGTATTTCGTACTTATCCGAGAAGCCTAGGTGCTCAATCCTGCCTACCATAGGGTCAGGGACAGGAAAATATGAGTAGAAAACCCAAAATTCCGACATGCCTCCACTGGCATGAGAGGCGAGCACATTGATTCTAGCCCAAAAATGTCCCCCCCAAACGGGTTTTCAGCCTTTAGCAGCAGCATTTGTCATGGTTACAGAGCTGGGCTTATTCAAACATTAGAAACTTAGACTGTACCTCCAAATGCTTTTTTTTCACTTGTATTAAATTCCTCAGTCTTCGTTCATTGCCAAGAATGTACATTCGTCAGGTCGTTATTCCATCTGTCCCCTTGTTCAGTCACAGAATTTCAAGTGATTCCTTATCATCCCTGATATCTCATAGATGGTGTCTAGTGGGGAGATGGGATGGGGTGGGCGTGGTGACTAGTGAGATGAGATGAGATGGGATGGGGGTGGTTGCTTGGTCTGGGGAAGACAGAAAGAAAACCTCCAGAGAAATGATTAGATGAAAATCAGTCAATGTCCGTGTGTGTTCCAGGTTGGTCTGTTTGCCAAGAAACTACACTTGACAGGTCTGGTACGTGATGCACCCAAGTTATCCTTACCTGCCAAGTTAGTTTTTCCCAGGTGAGTGATGTATGTCACAAATCCCAGTCTGGGAGATGTAATGATTATAACAGGACAACAATCACGAACGAACAAGTATAACACTTAACAGAACAACCCATCAGACTCACACATTTATTAAACATAAGATAAAGATAGAAATGCAATGACATACAGTATATTACTCAATTCAACTGCCGTCCAACGGCCTTCTTCCCTCAAGCACTCTTCCTCGGGTCCACAACCCGGTAATTACTTTTAAAGACACTTCGGCTTCAGCCTCTCCACTCAAGGTCTTAATAACACACTAGTATTCTTTCGCACCACAGTCTCTCAATAGCGCCTCCCTATGGCAATAACACCTTAGCCTTCCAATAGCACCTCACATGGCCATAGCACGTTAATAGTTCAATTCACATTAATATCACAATAGCACAGTCGTATATCACTATCACATGTAGTACATCTTAAGAGCACATTAACAATTATATACACATCCCTGTCTGTGGCCAGACTGCCACGACTCATGCGCCCCTCCTGTCCTGCTCGACAGCTTCACTCCACTGGCCTATGCGTAGCCTTCGGCCCTATGCTGGCCTATCCCCTGTGCTAGTTCGCTTACCGCGGGTGGCGTCTCTGCCCGACCCCGGCACCAGTCATCACTGGAAAACACAACAATCTCCCGACTGCTCTGATCTCACGTCTGTCCCCTGGGACCTCTTAACTTGCAGTGATTGTCAGTACAGCGCTCTCGCCTCATGCCGACCCCCCAACTCACAACATTTCACGCTTTAACGTTAACTAACAGAAGTCAATATAGGTGAGCAGCCTCACTATCCCGTGAGTCAATCCCTCACTTCCATGCCCCCGTAATCCTTGAATCTCGCTCACTCCACTCGTGACAATGTAATCATTGTCCACTGCAGGGAATGTGGTGAGTGATTGGTTTAATGAGGTAAAAACTGGACATAGATTTGTGACTGTGAGCAGTTTGTGAATGATTTACGTTGATGTGGAGCAAGGAGTTACAGAGTAATAATGATTGGAAGATTTTGAGAATAATTATGATTAGCTTGATGAGCAAAGGAATAAGTCTGTTTATGATGTTAAGTTTTTTAAAGCCTTATTCATGATAATAAGCAGGTGTTGATTATTCATCATAAAACAGAAAACATTCTTTATCAAATACACACATCAAAAAAAATTTGCCTTTTCTATTCATAAAACCCATCTACGTGTGCCGTAGAACCAGTCAGTGGTTGTCCCCAGTATTAAGCCCCAACACATTTTCCATTCATGACTGTTTTGGCCCTGTACGACCCCCTTTCATGGTTTTCACCTCCCCCCACCCCCCCCCCCCCTCTCAAGATATCAGCCTCATTGAGAACGGCTGCCGTAGAGCAAAATATGAACTAAAATGAGGGAGAAAAGATTTTCATTTGCATGTGAGCTGTGAATTATGTAACAAGATTTATCATATCACACAGTCTGTAACATTGTCTGAATGGTCTCATTCGTCTTGCAGTTCTCAGAATTCCAGTCACTTCAACATGCTTGGACTAGGAGATATTGTGAGTAACTTTGGGCTTACCATACATATTGTTGATGTGTGTGTAGATGGAAGAAGTTGGTTGTTTACATTGACTCCCTGGTAGTGTTCAGTCATAGAAGAGAGTATGTATGTATAGACAGAAATCACTATTGTTTGCTTTTCTCTGCGAGGCAGGGGAAGCTTCGCGAAACTTCTGTTTGCATCCAGCGGAAAGTAGGTCGTTGTGGTAAACAATACTTGTTTGTTCATTTCCACATGGAGTAAGAGCTTACAAATGGCTCTAAATACATATAGTTTCAATCAACCCCAGAATATGAACAAACCACGATTAATAGATACGTGCACTATCTTTGGTGAACACGGTCCCTTCCAATTCTTGCTACCACTGTGACCTAATTCGGTGATTTGGCTTAACCCTTTCGTGTTTGACCCCGCCTTTAAATATGGCCTGCGATTTGTTCAACCCGGCCGAATCCGGCCGGCTGGCCGGCCAGTTTTATATACAATTTTGAGAGGAAGAACAGTGCATGAATAACTAAATAGTAAATGATATCACCAGGTAATCTTCAGATGCCCACTGACCCAGTTTGAACTGTAAAGGGTGGGTTGGGCCTACAAGTAATGTATTGTATTACACAAGGTACATAGTACATGCATGTACCAGCGTGGTGCCTTTGTGTGGGTAGTGTTGTATGCTTGGATAACAAACAGGATGGGATGCGATAGTGTGTAATACGTGAATTGCCTGTCTGTCTCAGTGGTAGTGTCACACACCCCCCTTCACCATTTCACGTTCACAAAACAAAAAAGCAGATTCTTCTCTTAGTTCATTCATTTCTCAATAAGTATGTCAAAATTCATTATCATAGATGCCACATGGAGGCTACAATTTCCAATTTAGTGAAGGCACGCAGCAGCGGCGGCCATAGGGCTGAAAAATGTAAACAAATCAGAGGTATCTGTAATGTGTTTCTTGTTGACATCAGTCAAATATGTCGTAATGATTTCTCTCCCTCAGGTGATGCCAGGTCTATTGTTATGTTTTGTTTTACGTTACGACACGTACAAGAAATCTCAAACCTGCTCAGCTGAAACTGGTGTTCCTCCCCCTCCCAATTATGTACAGAGGATTTCCTACTTCCACTGCTCTCTGATTGGCTATTTCCTGGGTAAAAATCTTTGTCTTGTTGTCTCTGTATGTTTCTAGGGTAGTAGGGGTGTAGATTTATCTGAGAATATCAACATTGTGTATCTCTAAGTACACTGGTGTGCATCTTTGAAGAAGTTGAGGAGAGTGCGGTTTATACATTTGTTGGCTCTTGTATTAATCTGTGTATTTGACATGTGATAGTTGAGCAGAGCTGCGATGTCTACAGATGACTCGAGGCTGGCATCAGAATGGGATGTCAGAGAGAATTAACGAAATATTGTAAAAACCACCAGAAAAACTGTGGAGCAGTAGCAATGCCTGAAGCAAAGTCAAAATATGGCAAAAAGAAAAAGTTGTAGGTGGCAAAGCTTTGCATAAGAAATTATACCAAAAAGGATACAATAGAACGCAAAGAAAAAGGGAAGACAAATCAACATTTTGGTCAAAGACCTTCTTGAGGAAAACAAAAAATCCCCCCCCCGAAAATGGAAAATTGAACAGATAAAACAATTGAGCAATAAAAAAATTATAGAATATGAAATATAAGTTGAATAATAAGTCATTACAACCACTTATCTGTCTGAGAGTCCTGACTAGTAATGTATTTCTGTAGTGCATGATATTAATTAACTCTAGCCTGTCATTGAGAGTGGAAAACACAAGGGGGGGATTTGTGGTCAGAAACACAGGAAAACAGCCATTGTGAAAGGTTCAGATTTCCTGCGGTGTCAAGTGTATGATGTAAGAGCAATATTGTGACTGGTCATTCAGGTCCGTTATTCAACTAATCTATTGGCTGTTTGTGTGTGTCACTGTCCGCAGGTTTACTAACAGCCACCGTGTCATCTGAAGTGTTCAAGGCCGCCCAGCCAGCTCTCCTGTACCTTGTGCCCTTCACTTTGCTCCCCTTACTGACCATGGCCTACCTCAAGGTAAATTGCTGGTCATTGATGGCCAAAACCATGATCATTTCTACATGTCAGCATATTCATTGGTGAAAACTGAACAAAATTACTGTAGAACTGAAGTTAAAGGTGAACATTTTGTTGATCAATTCACAGCCTGTGCTTTCAAATGCACTTTTAAAGTTCCTACATGGTGAGACGGCATTCTTTATGGTCAAATTTATGTTCTTAACAGAAAATCTTAAGTTCTTTAAATACAGTGGAGTCCGCATAATTTGAAGTCGTTGGCAAATGATTTAGACTTCAATTTACCAGAGTTTGAATTGACGTCTGAGGAGAGAAATAACCATTATACTGTTTGCCCCACACCATACATGTAATTACATCCCTTTGATGGTGCTAAAAGTGTTTGAATTTGGCTTTTGTTGGTACTAAGGTTTTCAGCCAGCAGGAAATTCAAAGTTATATGTTGGCTTGAGCAAGTTTCATGACTTCGAATTATCAGAAATTGGTAGTTTCAAATTCGGAGTATGGAAAAAAGATTAACAGAGGCAAAGAGGACGAAAAAAAACCGGGCTTTGAAATTACTTTGATTCAAAAGAAATTTCTATTATCAGCATTTGATTTACATGGCCTCCGCTGTACATGTACGTTCACCTGTTTGTGAATTAAGGAATCCACTTTTTGGAAAAACTGCATTTAGACAGCAGATTCAATAGACAGAAGATGGTCAGATAGGAATGAAGTTTTTGAATGTCAGAGCTCCCTTAGTCTTATGGTCATTGCCACAAATTGATGTATTTCATTTCAGTGAACGTTGTATTTTCTTTACTTGTCAGGGAGATCTACGGCGAATGTGGCATGAACCTTTTTTAGTGGTCCCACCTTCCAAGCACATGGAGGTCTAGCAGTTTGTACCATCAGGCAACACAGTCCATGTGGTTGGAAAAGGTTCAGATCACCATGGCCGTGGCCAGGACCTCAAAACATTATACACATGGAAGTCAAGCATCCGTCTGTGTGTCCCCTGACTGGGAATGTGTTTAGATTTTGTAGGAGTGTTCACATGGCCATACATCAGTGTATTTCTGAAGTGTCAAACTTGGCATGTTTAAGCATTACAGGGAAAGGAGCAATTTGATTGTTGAGGTGGATGAGCCAGTCTTAGTGTTGAGCTGAATGATGAATTATACGAATGGTTCTTGTACTTTGGGAGGCTTTTTTATGACAAGCAAATTTTGTCTCATTTCTTGGTTCTTAATCCTATCCTGGCTAGGGCTGGCGAAAACATAGAAGCCCGATGCCTAGGGAGCTTCCCGCTTTTCCTGCCTAGATGCCTCAGTGAAGGGAAATAACTCTAATTTCCTGACCCCCCAAAAAAATATTTGTGCACATAATTATCCAATTTTGATGAAAATGGTACCAAAATGTAGATGTTTGGTGATGTCAGCACTTCACTAAAAAAAAAAAAGTGCGAGCTAGACGCATCTAGTTTTGTCTAACTGAAGAGCGGACGTCTCGTTTTTTAATGCGGCTGTAGCTCCAAACCATGCTGCCAATGAGATCTGGCTGCTGAAGGACTTTATAAATAGCACATTGATAGGAGGCGCATCTGGGCACATTGTGCAGAAACAAGCATGGTCACATGGGGTCGCATTAGACATATGTGAGGATGTCGCATCTGGGCGCATTAGGCAGGATTGGGTTAAATGAGTTCACTGTAAGGGGGGGGGGGGGGGGATCATGGAGGTGGAAGGAGACTTTATGATGATGTAATGATTTCAAGTTGTTGTGTGAGATTGATCTATTCAATGAAGAACAATGTGTGAGACAGTTTGACAAACCGCAAATCCAGGACCACCAGTGAGAAAAGAGGGCAGTTTGCTATAAGACAAGAAAGATTTCTGTCCAGTGGAATGTTCTGTGGAGACGTGGACTTGCTTGATGTCAGTGGACTTACTTGATGTCAGTGGACTTGCTTGATGTTGGAATTTGTTTTGTGCACAGACTGTTCAAATAGAGAGCAGAGACAGGGCAAAGACTAAAACCTCCTCATGGTAGAACTTCCAGATGTCATTGTCATTAAGGACACCTCATTTTTCATGTATTGTGAGAGGTCAGAAACTCATCCAGTTTTGTTTTAGCTGATACTGAAATTATGGGAGTTTTCTTCTGGTTCTTCCAACATAATTTTGTGACTTCAGTTCCTCATAGACTTCACAGTTCTTCATAGACTTCAAGGTTCCTCATGGACTTTGCAGTTCCTCATATACTGAAGCTCCTCATAGACTTCGCAGTTCCTCATAGACTGGAGTCAGTTTGAGCCAGTGTGGACATTGATCATTATGACATCCAGCTGGCATTGACATCAGCTGTGACTGTGTGAACTGTTTATCCCAGCGGTGCCAGACAATTCTTCATTCAGAGGAAGATGAACATTTTAGGGTTGGGATTTCGCTGGTTTAACTCAGCAAGTGAACTCTGATTCAGTGGTTTGGCATGGAGAGTGGACATCATCACCTCCAAAATTATTTTTCACCTTTGTATTTCATTGTTGTTTGGGAGTATGAATATCATCCAGAATTTATTGAGTGACTGAACTGTGGCAATTTGTGTGGGCCGCAGTCAAACTTTGTTATGTTTATGTGATGATGTGTCTCAAACAGAGAGTTGACTTGCTCACAGAAGCTCTAGGTTTATACAACAACTGGTAGTTTGCCACGAACTCGTGCTGTAGTTATTGAATTGAAATGTTGAGTCTAATGGAAAGTTCCTTTTTTATCACTTCAGTGTTATCAGAAACTGAAAAATGATTTTGAATGTAAGTTTCTTTAGGCTTATCAAATGTTTGGCATTATATAATTAGCAACCCTCGTTAAGCTTGAAATGAATTAAGGGAAAAGCAGATAGACAAAATGTTTCTATACTAGACCACATGTAAATCTTGCAACAAACTTTTAAACGGCTGTAACTTTTGAACCGCTGGAGATAACTGAATGAAATAAAAAGCCGTGTCATCTTTATTTCAAGTTCTGTCGATCCCAGTAATGAACTAGATCTAAATGAGTATTTCAGGCAAAGATAGAAATGGTCAAAACATTTGACCTGTCAGGCTGAAACTTCACATAGTTCTGAACCTTGTTGTTTGGTTGTCCAAGTCAGGACATTAAGTCATTACAAAAATTAAAGATTTTTTATTTCACGGGAACAATCTTTGTTTATTTCATATTAAGAAATTTGGGAATTGACCTAATTCCTTCAAAGGCTGCAGCCGTTTAAGGTATGTTGCAAGACTTATGCAGCATAGTACATGATTAGAACTGGAGTCACCAAGAATGGAACAAGTGCGGAATATGTCAACAAGTTAGTTTAGTTGTGTGCAGCCAGAGTTAACCCTATTACTGCAGCACACACATTTCCCCAGTGCTAAGGAGCTTCATGAAGAATTATGGTGGTATAGTAAAATGGCTGTAACTCTTTGGAATAAAGTTTTAACCCAAAATAACTATACATTTTTGGAAAGGAAATTGGATGAGGATTGTAAAACAAATATGAACCACTGTAATTGACCGATAAAATAGGTTCATAGCAGTAATAGAGTTAAAATCATTCACCTGACTAACTCGTGATGCATGGCCTGTCTGGCATTCCCAGCAATGTCCAGTGCGTAAATGTGCAGAATTGTCATTGTAATCCAGGTGGTAGGTGCCAACATCTCCACAGTACTAGCTAGTGATTGTACCTAACAACATACTCTTCTTGTCTGTTGATGCTATTGATGTCACTTATCAGTGTTTCTGTTGTTTGAATAGTTGTGAATTACAAATGAATTGAAGAGTCCAGGGGTAAATAGGGCTCAGTCACAGATTTCATGTTCAGAGAAAACTGAGTTTTTAACATTGTCTGAGCCCGTTCTTTCATAGACTATGTTATTTTTAGATGACAAATTCAGTGGACTGAGCCCATTTCTGTCAAAAATACTGAAGCGGGTTGTATATTGGAATATTTCATTGGGCTTGGGGCCAATAACCCTTTTTTCCCCTCACATCGTGACTTGGCCCGTCTTTCCCATTGACTGGTAAATGTTATTAGGAAACTAGAATTTATTTGTACTGGATGCTGAGAGAAATTCAATGTGAGATATTTTCTAAGAAAATTTGTATGGTTGGACTGTCTGTGAGAGTTGATGGACTGTCTATGACAGCTGAGAGACTTTCTGTAAGAGCTGATAGACTCTGTGGATGTTGTCACTGGTGAATGGTTTTGGAAGACAAGTTTGTTCAGCGTTTGAGCTATGATTGAGTCGTTTGCACATCAAATATTTGAGTTTGTGATTGTTGCTGAGGACGTCGGCATGCGGAGAAATCTGCTGCCTGTAATTACTGACAAAAATTGTATCATTTTCTGACATTCCCAGGATCTAGGATGTTATGAATGCTGAACCAAAACCTAAATCGTGTTTTAGTTATTGTGAAATGTCCCTGGGTGAAAGTTTACGGTTTTAAGTTTTAAAATGTCTTTTCGATTCATTGCATTCACATCATTGTTCCTCTTTAGTGCGTGTGAAGTTGAAGGAGCAGAGTGGAATGCAGACAAATGGCGGGGGCAAATGTAGATGTGTTTGCTTGTATATTTGTTTGTGTGTGTGGTCCATGTGGATATCTGGGAAGAGAGAGAATATATTTGTGTTTATGGAAGCTTGAGAAAGTTTGTGTCAAGACTACTGCAACCACCTGTAGTCGGTGTAGTTTTATAGGGGTTTTTAATTAGGGGGGGGGGGGGGGGGGAGGATTTTTGTTCGTTGTGATCTAGGAGGGCGCTGGATAGTTTCGGTCATCAAGGAAGATACTGGACACTTTTGGTCAAGGATGGCACTGGACAGTTTTGGTCATCAAGAAGGACACTGGACAGTTTTGATCATCAGGACACTGGGCAGTTTTGGTTATCAAGGAGGACACTGGACAGTTATGCTCATCAAGGAGGACACTGGACAGTTTTGGTCATCAAAGAGGACACTGGACAGTTTTGGTCATCAAAGAGGACACTGGACAGTTTTGATCATCAGGATGCTGGGCAGTTTTTGTCATCAAGGACGACACTGGACAGTTTTGGCCATCAGGTCACTGGGCAGTTTTGGTCATCAAAGAAGACACTGGACAGTATTGGTCATCAAGGAGGACACCGGACAGTTTGATTGGACACAACTTCTGTTGCTGAAATTGTTTGATTTTCTCCTTGTGCTGATTATTTGACATTCTACATTTGGACCTTCAGTAACACAGTCAGTTTACACACTAGAATATGTCTCACCCAGAGTTGCACAAAGATACTTACAGAGGGCAAACATGCCCAGACATGTTGGAGATTGCTTGGAGTGACCTGGAGGGTGACAGTGTGTGAAATCTGTGGACAGACAAAATGCTGGATGTTTATTGAACGTGTTTTGTAACCATATCGCTGGTCAGTTGTAGGAACATTGTTAACCCTCACCCTGCGTGGGGCGGCAATAGTCGGTATTGACTTGTAAGCGCTCACGCCGCATGGGCGGCAAAAGACACCCAGGTCAAGCTGACCGCACCACGCGCAAGCCGTATTTTCACGCGTCGGGTCACTGACATTTTTGAGACGTAACCACCGTGTTATTGTTCACTGTATCTCTACTAAATCAAACGCATTGTGACATGGACATGTTAACCAGTGAACCACTGGTCGGAATCACAAAGACTAAGCTTTCAAAGGCTCTCCCTACACTTTCAAAAGATGTAACATCGACATGCGAACTGTTGCTCAACAAATTTGCAATATTATCTCATTTTCTCACAAGCTGACCACCATCTGGTATCTAAGAACCAATCAGAACCAAGCTCTGAAATAATCTTTGCCCCAAATGCCCACATTGGTTTATTAGTATCATGGGTGAAAGTTAGCCAACTCAAAATTTCCTGCAACATTTTTTCTGCCACACACAAAATCCCGCGGATCAATGCCACAAACACAAGAAGTGTAAAACACTAATAATAAGTTTGTATGTGTCCTTCAGAACTCACCTACTCATCTAGTTATGTGTCCTTTCAAGTTTCACGTAGGCCTACTCAGCTGTTTGTGTTCTTTTACATTCTCCTAAACTCAGCTTATATGTGTCTTTTCAAATTTCACCTACCCATCTATAGTCTTTTCACATTCTTTTTTACTCAGCTATGAGTCCTTTAACATGTTCATCTCCTGAGCTATCACTGCCAATATCATTTCACATGTTCACCTGCTCAGCTATCATTGCCAATGTCTTTTCACGTCCTAACCTATGCTACATATTTAGCTATTTAAATGTCCTTTCTGTACTTTCCTACTTAGCTGCTGAGGTGTCCTTTCACATTATGGTTATGTCTACTATTCAATCAGTTCAAATTCTACTCAGCTATATCTCTTAATTATATTAATCATCTCACACCCTCCTGCTCAGCTACTAATTAATTTTAAACTTTCTTTTACTCAACTAGCTATAAGATGTCCTTCAACATTCCTACTAATAATTCCTCTCACACTATTTCCTACACTAAACCTCTTTCCATAATAATATTGATATTCACAACTTAAATCCTTGGCTTTTTAGAGAAAAATCCTTTAAGGGATGACTGTGTTCTCTTCAAAGACTGGTTGAGATTTAAGGGTTCTTTTGCTTGAACAGCTTCAGAAGGGGAAAAGTTGGCCTCTGGTAAGGAGACTGTTGACTTGGAGGGGGTTGATTTTGAAGGGATGGCTTGTGACGAGGATGCTGTTGACTTGGACGAGGTTGTTGATTTAGAAGAAATGCCTTGTGACAAAGATGTGGTTGACTTGGAGGAAGTTGCTGACTTTGATGTGATGGCATTTGAAAAGGAGGTGGCTTGTGGCAAGGATGCTATTGACTTGCTGCTGTTAGTGGATGAGAGAAAATGGTTGTATGACTCCCATGACTTTGACACACACTTGATCATTTTCAGGGGGGTATCAATGATGGTAGCCTTTGTTTTCCTTGCAGACATGAAGGTTTTTATCATTGCTACAGCTTCATAGTTATGCGCTGTCAGCCTGCTTCTATCTTCTTCAATTATGTCATTCATGATATTGAATGACCCCTCCACAAGAGGACCAGCAAAAATACTGAGTAGGGCTTTAACAAGTTTTGTTGGAGTCGGGTAACGCGCACGGCCTTCACGTCTCAGTTTAAACACAGGAGCCCACCATTTTGTATCGATTCTGAAGTCATCATCTTCACTGTCAGCATCAAACATGATAATTTCTCCGTCTACACTGTAATTTCTTACATTGTCGTCCAACTTCCCAAGCTCACTTGAAGGTATAACATTTGGCAACATTTCTCCAAGTGAACGGAAAGCCCCAACAGCTGCTTTACTTTTCATGTTTGAAGGATCCAAGTATGACAAGAGAATCAGTGTTGTGTTAGTTAGTGGAAGCTTCTTTAGAGACTCTGATGCTTCAACATAACCTTTCCTGAGGCACTTGAAAAACGTTGTCAGCCATGGATGTCTTGTTTTGTCTCTCAAACATGTCATCAAATCAGGCAAGCAGAACTCCCCTACACACAGATATCGATCTTTCACTTGGAGTGCTTCATTAGTGTAGTCTAGCGCTTCCAACTCCTGGGCACTGAAATCTGGAATGTTTTCAGGTTGGATGAAGCAGCTGTAGAACGACTTCTTCAAGTTGAACATTTTCACATGGAGTGAGTGACACATTGGTTTGTTTGCCTGGAAGGATGAAACATATCCTTGAAATTTCTGCACCAGGCCTCTGTAAAGTTGAACCATCACTGTTGCTTTCACAGCGTTGTAGATTAAAGCAACAATGATTCTGTTCTTCCTCTCGTTATTTGCATCAGTCTTTTTCTGCTTCTGCTGCCCCTCGAGGATCTGGTCGACAACAGCCTTTTCCTTTTCTGTCAGGTTATACTTGGACAGGATACTGTTCTTTATTTTGTTCCTTTTGCTTTTTTCCTCCTCACACATAAAGGCACAGTAGTACCATTGCAGAGCATCCCACATCTGGACTAGACGATTGCAGACAGTGCTCATTTGCAAAAACCTTGTAGGAATTGGCCTGACAAGTGATGGTTTCTGTTTGTAGAGGACACTCTGTAGTTCCCCAAACAAGCATCTAACCTTGGGGCTGTCTTCAATATCGTAGTACAAGTCACTTGCAAGTGATTGTACCGAAAAAAAATCAGTATCCAAGTGATGAAACAGTTTCTTCGCAGCATTATTCACCATGTGAACACTGTCACCACTGATGTCCAGCATGTTTTTGTTGACCCTCCTCATTTTTGTCTCAAGTCCCTCTTTTGCCCCTCTCATAACTGAACAATTGTCCATCAATACGCTGATGACTTGATCCCACCTCAGACCCCTCTCCTCCAAAACTTCACTCACAGCTGCCATCAAATTGGTCGAGTTTGCGAGATTTACCTCTCTGCTACCCAGCAAATCTACTATACACCTATCTTCAACTTCATCGAAGTATTGAACAAGAATGTTTAGGATCTTGTTTCCAGCATTTGTCGTTGCCTCATCGATGTTTAGAGAGAAAAAAGTGTCTTTCAGTTTCTCCGACACACAGTTTTTCACATATTTTCCAACACCATGAATTGTCGCGTATGTAGCCGATGTATGAGATAAAGTGACAGAGGAGAGGGCCACTTGATTGGTGCTTATCCTCTGCGCCAAGGAAATCAACTCTGGTCCCAGTGTAAACGGTAGACAGTGCTCACTGAGGAACAACCCAATAGCTTTGATTTCAGCACAATTGTCTTGATGTGACTTTTTGGTGCCACTGGATGTAAACAGCTGCGAGCTATGGTCAACTCCCTTTGCTCTGGAAACATGTTCAGATTTTTCAGCATGTGACCTTAAGGCTTTCTTCCCAGAGGTTCCGTAATTAATTGTCTGATTGCACAAAATGCAGTAGCATTTACCAGCGTCTTCAATCTTCTTACACCACGTTTTATACTTTTTCCCCTCTTTGCACTCTTCATCTAACCAAAACCACTTCCATGGATTCCTAACATCCTTTTCAATAGCTTCAGTAGTGGTATTGTTCTCCAGAAACTTCATATTGTAATTTGTAAAGGTCTAGATTTGTAAACAATGACACAAATGGTAATATAGGTTGCGATAACAATGGTGGATAACTATATTACTAAGCCTAAGGATTAAAGAAGAACCTACACCTCAATTTTCTCTATCAAGTACTTATTTGCGACTCAAAATACCATCATATTTGGTCTGACTTAACAGCCTAAAATCTATCAGAAAAAAAACATTCTTTTTTGTTGGAGAGAAAGATGGGTGTAATAGTATAAAAATACCAAAAATAGTAATTAGTAGATCTATATCTAGATCTACATGTAAATTCGCCCTAGTCCTGCAACTCTCCTACCTTCCTTTCAAAAATCACATTTTTAAAACCGGTACCCTCATTAACTGCCTTCATTTCGTTAACAGGTGGGGCAGTGGCCGGATTATCCCCTAGATTCTACAATATCAATCTCATTCTCAGAACACACAAAAATTACTGTAATCTAGATAGGCACCTCTAGTCTAGTTAAACTCCCCATATTTTTTAATAATTTATTGTCTAGCCCGAAAAAAGCATCAAGTAAGATATTCGTTAATTTCAGATAAAATAGTAAAATCTAGGCTAGGCCTAGATTTAGTCTCTATTAAAAAACGAACTATTTTAGTATCACGTTGATTAAATTATCTTTAAAAAAGGACGTTTGCGTTTAGAATAGATCTGAATGACTGTAGAGTAGAGTAGACACTACTCACTAGTAATGATTTTATAAATTATTTTCCATTTTAACAACTACGATTCATAAAACGTCTATTTAAGATCTATCCAGCTGAGACAGTTTGACGTTGGGTACGAATCGGAATCTCGATACCGCTAAAATACACTAGATCTAGATCTAGATCTAGTATACTAGTAAACGTTTACTTTAGATCTCTAATCTTTATTTATTGGCCGAGTGATTCTCGCTATAATAAAAACATAGATCTAAATCAAATAGGTCTAGAATATAGATCTTGATAATTTGGTGAACACACGATGTAAACAGTGAAGCGAGTGTTGGCTGTTGTTAATCTAAACTAAACAAGTCACAAACTTCCGCGGTAATACTCCCAATTCAAAAGAAAACACCACTGAAAACTAAATATCGGTAAAAAAAAATTCACAATTCATAACGTTGATATGGTAAATCCCGTAAAAGAACCTTGGAAACTTGAAAATCCAAACAAAAACGTAGCAATTTGATGAATTCGAACGCGAGAATGCAGCGTGGTTGAGGTTAATACAAAGACACAAATTCTAGCAAAGGTCGAGATGAAGACCAACAGTGTCACAAATCCCAGACTGGGAGATGTAATAAGTTATGACAGGACAACAATCACGAACGAACAAGTTTAACACTTAACAGGACAACCCATCAGACTCACACATTTATTAAACATAATTATACAGATAATAGCGCAATTACATACTTATTATATTATTGAAATTAACTGCCTTATTCTCACATGCACTCTTCCTCGGATCCACAACCCGGTAGTTACTTCCTAAAGGCACTTCGGCCTCAGCCTCTCCCCTCAGGGTCTTAATAGCACATTAATAATTCACTGGCACCGCAGTCTCTCAATATCACCTTCCTATTGTCATACACCTTAGCATTCCACTAGCACCTCAGCAGGGCAATAGCACATTATCATTTCAATAGCCCATCAACATGGCAATAGTACATTATCATTTCAATAGCCCATCAACATGGCAATAGTACATTATCATTTCAATAGCCCATCAACATGGCAATAGTACATTATCACATTCACGCTCATATCTACGTCCCTGTCCGTGGCCAGACTGCCACGACTTTATGTGCCTCTACTGTCCTGCACCGACAGCCTCACTCTTGGCCTATGTGTGGCCTCCGGCCCTATGCTGGCCTATCCCCTGTGCTCACCGAGGCGGCTCTTTGGCCCGTCCCCGACACCTACAAGAATAACATTACATTGGTATAATACCATACCATTTCTATTCACTCCACCTCTCCTTACAACCCATGAAGCGTACACACAATAGTTCACATTTCACTCACCAAACATCTTACGGTACCACACCTCCATCGGAGTACACACTACTCACTCGTGCTACAAATCCATGAACTCAACTTTCATCTATCGCTCATGGTGCACATTGCTATATCCAATATCAAGGACTTCCACATTCCTCACATATACTTATTTACATCATGGTAATAGACGAATATAATATAATACATCAATCATAATAATCAATCAACGTTCTACCTACCAGTCATCACTGGAAAGACTCTCTCACTAGTCTTCTGACTGCTCCCCTTATGTTCGCCCACTGGGCTTTCTCTTTCGTCCGTTCAGTAGGACCTTCTAACTTGCAGTGATAGTAATACAGCGTTTTCGCCTCATTCAGACCCCCCACAACTCACAACAGCACGCTTTAACTTACTTGTCTACGTGCGTTAATTTTACTCTCCTCCTTTCCTCCCGTAATTATTAACTATCGCTCACTCCACTCGTGACAAACAGCACGAAACGAAATATACGGGGCCGTAAGCTGGCCAGACAGGAGCCGATTCCCGGCCGATTTCCGGCATAAGTCGCGCAAGAAGCTTTCCCGGACGATTTCCGGCATGAGGCCCGACGGCCCCAATTTTTCCGGCACTGCCGGAAATATCCGGCAAACTTTCACCCATGAAAATTTAGTATGTGTCAATCAGGATGAAACCATTTGTGTAGGGCTTGGGAGGGCGTGGCTTGTTATCACGCTTCGTTCTCACGAAAACTACAGCTGTCAGCTTGGAACCATAAGTCAAATCATTGGTTAGAGACTGACAGACTAAGGTTTTGCTGGTTAATTCATTATCAAGCGTGATAAGGCATGGCAGCGAATGTTTTCATACCGATCAATAAAAACCGAACCACGTGGACAGCGTATGTGGTCATCGTCTAGCGGCACGGGTCAGTGACCCCAGATAAGATTCTCCGTGAGTAAGGTCACTGACCGGGCAGCGGGCTTTACGGGTAGCGCGCGGGGTATGGGTTAAAACTTAATTCAAAGGCTAGTTTTATTGGTAGGAAAACTCTTGAGTGGATTTTGGGACAGGGAGAGAGCACTCACACTGTCACAGGGATGCTTGGTGTGCTAGGATTCTGGTTCCTGTCATCAAACCAAACCAAAAGGCTAGTTTTAACAAGGTTCTAACAGTGGACAGATGATATGTGTCATAGTTACTTTCAAGTTCTTTTGCAAGAGAAATGTATGTTGTGAATGTGTTGTGGTGTAGTGTGGTATTTAGTGTGGGGTTTTTCTGTGTGCATTTATGTGAGAGTGACAGAGAGAGGGCATGATTGTCTGGTTTGGTTGAGGAAATGCTGGTGAATTTGAAGTTATGTTTACCGATTGAGGGGGGACACGGCGGACTAGCCCCATGGTAGAGACATGATCAGTAGAAGCATATTTGAGGAGAGAGGTCACTTTTTGATTCATCCAACCATAGTGTGACTAGAACTGAAGCATCGTATGGTCTCTGCTTTCATTTTGTCCCCCCCTCTTAGTATTTGTGTGATTCATGCCAAGGAGAAATGCCTAAACTGATGGTGGAACAGATTTTTATTGACATTTGAATATGCAAAGTTTGGGTGAGGTGTATGATGTATGATGTTGTAATGGGACATTCTGTTGTTTATCTGTGTTTATCAGTGTGACAGCAGAGGGATGTCTTGTCAAACTTTGTGGGCCGATCATTCCACACAGAATGCTGGATAATGGAAGAATGAGAGAGATTTGTGTGGAAATAACTCAAAGTTTGGTTGTGAAAGGATTTTGAAGTCTTGATGCGGAAATATTTGTTGACTTGTAGATTTCAATGTAAGCAGAACAGAGGAAATGCTGGCTTCGGGCTATGCCAAGACAGATGAAGGGGCGATTTCTCCATGTCTTCAGTACCGATAGTGGGACAATGACCCATTATATAGATTTGTGTCACTTTCTCAGTGTCTTCGGGTCAGTTTCAATAGGGGGAGTCGAAAATGTGGCCAAAAAGAGAAAACGTGGTATGTTGCACGGCCTTGTGTAAGAAATACTATACTATGGAAATGGTACAGTAAACTAGGTGGTGGCGTAAAACTATGAATTAGTAGCAAGAAATGAGAAAAGTTAGTGAAATAAATAATAGAATACAGTAACTTTTTCAAAATTGATCAGTGGGGATTTGGTATGGTTTCGAGGTATCGAAATAGCTGGCAAAATTTCTTCTTTGTGGGCATACATGATAATTATGTTCAAATTAAAATGAAGCAAAATGAAAATTCACACTTTTTATATTTATGTGGCAAAATGTATTTTGTGTTTACAATGTAATCAGCATTCTTATGACTTAAATAACGTTACTTAGAAATACTGGTTAGAAAATCCTCGTCCCCTGGTCTGGTTCGAATCTGATAGTTTTTGTTGGCGGGACATTTTCTTGTCTTGATTTAACTAGCTTTAGTTGCAACTCTAATTGCAGTCATTCAAAGTTCATCTTGATTTGATTTGATGCCTGTTATTTGATACATATTACAATGTTGAAATGATGTGTTAGGAATTTGTCCCATATGTAATTTCGGGCACCACTGAAAATACACTCACAATTGTAATCAACTTTGAAGTTTGTTAGCTCTCAAGGGTCAAATGTAAGGCAGCAAATGGCATAATAAATGGTCTACAGAAATTTTGTAGTGACAATTGAATCATTTGTGTGTCAGTGAACAAGCACAACTTCTAGAAGTTTTTGCATCTTTGAAAATGAAAATTATATTTAGCAGAGCCTGAGTAAACATGACTACATTATGATCTGGCTCTTGTGAGACCAGTAGTACATTGGAAAACATCAGGAAACGAAGGCACATGTTGGCATTTTAACACTTTTGTAACTGTTGATCTATTTCGGGAGACAAAAGCATGGCTTGTTGAATTCTGTGAAAGTCCTGTCAGAATTCAGAGACAGTATTGTCCAGTGTATGGTGTCATTACCGTTTTGTCAAAAATAACATTTATAAGTACAGGATTCTCTTAGAGTGGATGGCTGGATGCTGGTGTCAGTCCTCAGCTGAAAGAAATCAAGAAATGTCTAGCACTAGCAGCACTTTAAGAATTGAGATGGAAATGAAGGGAAATATTTAAACAGTTTAAATATTCAAAAATATGCCGGAAATTGAAAATTTGGTCTAGATAACAAAAACCTCAAACGGAATGCAAATCATTCCAAGTCCTTTCTCAATCCTCAGCTCACTAAAGACGTTTCTCATTGCATCAGTGGCATGCTTCGCGAGTGGCAGTGGATTGTTCCCAGTGCCCCAATGGGATCAACTTTCAGAATTTCTTTTACGTATACCATTACTGTCAGAGTGATGGGAACAGTCCTTTACACAAAGGACACAAGGGGGGGGGGGGGGGGGTGTTGTTAAGAAGCTTTAACCTTGGTTCTTCCTTTTGCATGATGATGGTAATCGAATTGTTCTGCAGAACTTGTCAAAGGTGTGTTTTACAAGTGTTATTTCAAAATGTAGAATTGGCTGTAGAAGATATGATTATATGTAATTGGTTGCAGAAATGAAAAACAAATTGTGTGAGCCGAGATCTTGCAGTGTCTATGTGTTTGTATTGTATGGAGGAAATTATGTTTTCTGTTTGATCCATTCATTTGAAGAAACGGATGACATGAACTGTTCAGAATTTCCTGTGAGACATTGATGTTTATTGATAGAATAGTTTAAATTTCTAACTCGAGTTCAACAGATTTGATTGATCTATGGACTTTTCATGAATGTAAGAGAGACAGAGGGATGTGTGAGATTGGCATGGTCAGGAAAAAATACTGTGGAGTGACTGTCCTTCTTTGTGCTGTGTACACAAACCTGTATCGATATGTATGAACGTTTGTGAGCCCAAATGATGAAGAAAAAAGGCACATTCGGACAACCAATGATTGTTAACATGTGAAATGTTCTGCATAAATATTTTTATATTGTATGAGCGCTCATCCTGGAGTGTTTTATAACTTTGCAGATTCCATTTTGGTGTGAAATGCTCTGTACTCATTTTGACATTTTTTATTTTTGACATTTTAAATTTTGAACTTGATGGAACAAGAGTTGATGGACAATGTTGGTTGATTTTGGAATGTTTCAATGATTTCACAGATCACGGGTGTGTGTGTGTGGGGTGGGGGTGTATTGTCTTGGTAAATCCAGCAAGAAACAAAAAGGAAGCACAAAATCCCCCAGTAGCCATTAGTACTTAATTAATTCATGACTTGACGGTTCATTGGCTCCGGGAGAAACATGATCCATGACTGCAGTAAGTTGCTGGCAAGGGTCCAAGAACATACAGAAGGTTTTATTGTCTTGGCTCTGTTGCCATGATATAAACTGTTGTCTGTGCTGAGCTTTCCCCATTAACATTTAGACAATTAGGCATGGCTGTTGTTACTTGTACCTACGCACCTCAAGCGTTTTGCACTAGTGGTGCGTACGTAGACATACCTATCTGTAACCCCATCCTTATCCTGAAACGTAAATTTTATCAAATTCCTAACCCTGCCCCTTACCCTTTCAACCAAAAAACGGGAAAAACAAAAAGAAAATCTGAAAGAATAATTAAGTAAGGCTGTTGTTTGGAGTATTTCAGGGGGTGCTCTCTAGCTCTGGAGTAACAAAAGGCTTTAAAATATGTACCACTAGCGCAAAAAACTTGGGGGACATATGTGCAGGTAACAATAATCATTAGGCATAGATCTATCTACAGTAAATCTGAGCTATAAGAGTTTTTCTGGCATTTGTACCAATAAGATATGTATTGAACAATGAATGATTTGTGTGCAGATCAGGGCATGAAGTGGCTACATTGTATTTGTTGCCACTCGTAATGGAAGTCTGTGGAAAACATAGCAATTCTTTACTTTAATCTTGCAGCTGTTTTACATTTCAGTGATATATTTGTTACTGGTGGAGGTGGCCATTTTCATATCTGCTATAAATGTTGTGTATAAAGAGTGTATGGTGGTGGCAGTGCAAATAGCTCAAGCTTGAGTGACCTACTGAGGGACCTACATTATATGGGAGACGCTCTAGGGAAATTGTCCACATGTCCCGCTCCGCTCGGCACTTTCGAGGTAGAGCCAAAAACAGGTGGCTTTAGGGACTTTCAGGTCCTAAGTCAGTTTTTGGCATAGATTCCTCAATCATTTCTTTATGCCTTGGCAAAAGGATTTTAACGAATTTCACCTACAGGCTAAATGTTTTTTTTTCTCCATTTTTTGTCATCCAATCTAACGGTCTTTTTAGATTAACATTTAAGAGCATTTTTCTCAAAAGTGACTTTTTCTACCCTGCCACCTTGAAATAGCTATGACTCATGACTTGTTCAGTTTTCAACATTTTTACATGATTTAAAGTGCATATTCTTCTCAGGACAGTTTGTACTTTCACAGTACACTCTAAACCCTTTTAGTGTCTCAGACCTATATAGCGGTCACTGGCATTTTCTTAAATATGTGCACTGAGACTGCTATGGTGGTCGATTGAGGGTAAGTTAGATCTATGATAAAGAATTATGCAAATATGAATGAGGGTGTTATAATTTCTTTTCCATGAGTTTCAGGAGTGATTTTCAGGTAATATAATTTGTTACTATGTCCCAAGGCTGTGACACACTGAAAGGGTTAACTCAATTTTGGAAAAAACGAGTGTGGACCATTTCCCTACAGACTCACATATCTTTGCTGTTGTGTTGGTGTAGGAAGTACAAATTTTGCAGAGATTGCTGTTTGAGTGGAGTGGCTGAAGGATTCTGTCAAAGTGAGTGTTGTTTGAGTATGGTGAGAGTGTTTTGTTTCATATTTCAGGATTTAAAGGTACATTTGTGTTCTTTTAATGCAGTCACACAATGGCCCCCCGGAGGCTTCAGATTTTCTTTCATTGCCCCTCCATCTCTTCTTCATAGTAATTATCATTGTTCTTCTCTGTAGTAGCTTTCCAGTGATGCCAAATATGCTCTAGTTTTATCAGAAGACTTCATGAATTTTCAAAAACACCGCCCAAAGTAGTGCGTACACAGGTAATAGCCACTGTAAAGGAGGAATGTACAGTGGACATGGGAGCCCTGATCCCAGCGATGTGACAAGGTTAAGGTTTCTACATGCAGCTTTGAGCAAATTAAGATTATAAAGGAATTTTGACCACAGGTCAAAGTTACTTGGACACCTTTGGAAATTTCACGGTTTCGCCAATGAATTTCCCTTTGTCATAGTGTTGAAATTTGTGATACAACCAAGCATTTATCACCTGACTTGTAGCATGGCGTGTTGGTTGTCTAATTCGACAAGATTGAGATGTTCAGCATACATGTACCGAGAAATAATAGACATGTTCTGAGCATGTCAAAGATTATACAGTGGTAATGGCATATTGTTGAGATTAGGAATGCAGTAAGTTCAAACATTCCTGTGTAACTGAATCAGTGCAATTCTGTCATTTGTTCATGAACTTTGTCAAACCCGGACTGCCAACACGTCCCAAGTTACGTAGTCAAAGTCACAGCAGATCAAGAAGTTTCAAAGTTAGCATTTTTAACATTGCTGCTTTAGTGCTTTCTAAGTTTTATTTATTCACCAGTGTATCTTAAAATTTGAAGAAAAAAAAAGACAGAAAATACAATTCAGTTTTCATGATTACATTTAACGGTTGTGTAATGATGGGTAATTTCACATGAAAATCTAGAAAAGATTGATGGGCACTGCTTGATGCATTTGTAAGTGAAGACTAATTTCATGCATGAAGAAAGTTAAATGTATTTGAGGTGTGGTACAACTCTGCAGTGTTTGTTGGTAATTATTTATTCCAAGTTGTGTGAGAGGCAGAGAAAAGTTTATCTGTGAAGGATATGTCCAGTTTTGATTTGCCTGCATTCTGTTCCAAGATTTGTTTCATTAACTTTGTATTGTTTTTCTTGTTCCTTTTTCCATTTGTAGTTTTCATTGGTTTATGTATGCGTTGTCTGTCAAAATAAACATCAGAAATAAAACATTGATCAGAAATGTCTTGTGTTCTCTACATTTATAGGTTGCTTTTGCATATTATGTGAGAAAAAAGTAGCTGTTTCATTTTTCTGTTGGACTAAAAGGCAGGGTTAATAATAATACATGTAGATCTATAACAAATGAAAATAAAGATGCAATAGTTTGAAACAAAGATTTCTAACAGATTTTGAGCACAGTGCATTGTGTGTCTTAAATGAAGCAATAGAGAGTTTCACATACATGTGGCCTGTGTCACACTGACTTAACTACTTAAACTACCGTGCAAAGGCAGAGTGACGTAACTTAATTTCTTTGTTTTTTTTGGGCTCAGCTTGAAATGCGATTTGGTCTGTAACCATTGTGTGCATGACCCAGTGAACTTTATGTTGAATACAAACGGATGAATAAATAAAATGCATAGGACATAAATAAATACATGTAAATGAATGAATGAAGTAATAAATAAACTAACAGGTAAAATAAGTAAATGAATAGATTATTGAATGATTAAGCAGACAAAATAATGACATAAATAGACAAGCACTTCTATCTCTGGACCAGCTTTATGTTACAATTATCCTGAGTATCGGACTTACATAAAGTTTTTTGTATCTCAGAACTGTTTTGTCGGCCGTTCTTGAACCATAACTTGGGTCATTTGACATAACTTCATTTCTAATTCTGCTGTAATTTATTGTAAAGTTTCTTGAATATTCTAGCCCAGGATTTTGCAGCAGACAAAATGTTTTTCTCTTCTTTCCTTTTTTTTTTTCATTTTGCGTGTTCTCCCACAATTGCAATATTAGGTTGTGGAAACGGGCCAGGGAGGATTAAACAGATGAAATGATGAGAAACCAAGTCAACATCACACAGAACACAACTTACAGCAAAAAAATACTGTACTGCTTGAGTGCCAGGCACACAAGCCTGATGAACAATAACAATCTGTGGGAAGTTATGCATGGTGGTTTTATTTGCCATAAACTGCAAACAATATATACATATTATATTAATTAACCATAAACACTTCCGGGTAATTTAACTCAAAATGAACACTACATAGTACATATGTACCTATATTAAGCTGCATAGGTCTTGCAAGAACCTTCAAACAGCTGTAACTTTTGAACGAATTAAGATTAATTCAAAAGTGTTTAAACAATGAAATAAACAAAGACTGTTCCCATGAAATAAAAATCTTTCATTTTCCTAATGTCTGAGACAACCAACAAGGTTCAGAACTATAAGGTTTCAGCCTGTCGGGCCAAGTATTCTGACCGTATTCATCTTGCCTAACCTAAAGTGTTCATTTAGATCTAGTTCATTTATGGAATCAATAGAACTTGTATTAAAGATAAGGCATTCAATCATTTGCAGCAGTTCAAAAGTTACAGCTGTTTAAAAGTTTGTAGCAAGATTTACATGAGCTAGTGCATGTAGGCATTTATATACGTTGCTGGTTTCACAAACGTGAAATGAAATTGGCAACATATTTCATTAACAAACAACAGGCATGGTCTTTACTCATAGTTCCTGAAAAAACTAGTTGTGCCGAATTCACCACAGGGTATGGAGAACATGCTTCTCCCTGAGATGATAGGCTACTTGACATGTACTCCAGAAAAACTTCATTGGTAAGATGCTGGGAAAAGATGATGCCCCAACTTGTCCTTCAGTGCACGAGGAAACTGTCATTGTATGCAGCTGACATCCAGTGCTGAACTTACATCCTTTGCAATCAATTTAAGAATGTTGTTACAAGTAGGTACGTCCCCCAAGTTTTTTGCGCTAGGGGTACGTATTTTAAAGCCTTTTGCGAGTCCGGAGCCAGAAAGCTCCTCCCGTACTGCTCCTAACAACAGCCTTAATTAATTATGATTAATTATTCTTTCAGACTTTCTTATTGTTTTCCTCCTGTGTTTTGGCTGAAAGGGTAGGGGCAGGATTAGGGATTCTATAAGATTTAGGGTTGAGGACAAGGACGGAGTTAGGTATGTGTACGTATGTGTCCCTCGCGCAAAACACTGGGGGTGTGTGCGTGCTTATAACAACAGCCTCAAGTTAACGTCACTGCAGTTTTTGAGTGTCAGATATTTCTTAACTAACTTACTCCTTATTTTCTGGATTTGCGTTTCAAAACGGCGACTAATTTCAGTCTGATGTCACAACGAAACGTATCCATCATTGCTTGTTTGGCCATCCCAGAGATTTTGTTGATCATTTGTCCATCTTTGCCCAAGAAAATTGTCTGTGGAAGAAACGATGAAAAAATATGCTGAACTTACACAAAAGTTGAATTTCATGTTGAAAAAGAACTTTTAGTTGTCACGCAAAGAGAACTGAGACGAACGACTGACAGGTTTAGTGTTCACTTTGGTTCCCAAAATTGTTTGAACCAGGCTTTTGTGGGTGTAAGGTTTTCAGTAGGCAGGAAATTCAAAGTTATGTTGGGGTGAGTGAGCTTAATGACTTCTAATCATCGGAAATTGGTCAGTTCGAATTATAGAAAACAAGATTAACAGACATAAAGAAGAAGAAAAAAAACAGACTTAGAAATTACTTCGATTAAAAAGATACATGTATTTGGATTATCAAAATGGACTCCACTGTCTTGCAGGGCAAAGCTGTTGTATGGCCCAAGATTTACATGTATGCTGCCTACAAGTTTTTCCGCTGCCAATAAAAATGAGGCAAGAATTCCAAAAGATGTGCATACATGTATGGTAGTAGCCAGCAGAGTTACACATTGTGTTAAGAATAAATATACAAAATATTTTCCAAACTACACTGAGATCATTACTTCAGCATCTGCACTGAGGGTATCAGAGACGTTAACCCTTTCTTAATCCTGAAACAGCATTGCTGTTAACTCTTTACTGCTCCATCAGTTACAGGTTTTGGTTCTCCATAACTAGCTTTTGAGTGCAGTTCAATAGGCTGATTTAAATTCATATTAACCATTAAAAATATCTAAAATACGAGGATCTCAATATAAACTGGATCTGAAAAACTCTAGCTTTCACAAAGTCAGAAGTCAAAGGATTAAAGCCAGTTCTAAAATGTTAAAACATGAATAACACAAATGTACTAAGTGTCTAAGCTGCATAAGTCTTGTAACAGACTTTAAGCAGCTGTAACTCTGGAACGAATTAATTAGGTTAATTCTAAAATTTTAAAACATGAAAGATTGTTCCTGTGAAATAAAAATCTTTCATTTTTTCCATGACTTGATGTTCAATCTCGGACAACCAAACAACAAGGTTCAGATCTATGTGAGGTTTCAGCCTGCTGAGTCACGTGTTTTTGACCATTTCTATCTTGCCTGAAATGCTCATTTAGATCCAGTTCATTTATGGGACCAACAGAACTTGAATTAAAGATGACAAGGCTTTTTATTTCATTCCATTATCTCTGGCAATTCAAAAGTTAGTGTCGTCTAAAAGTTTGTTGAAAGACTTATGCAGCCTAATATAGAATGTACCTCTCTATTGCATTTAACTTAATGTTTTTTAAAGTCTAATGTCATTGACATGGTAAACTGCATTGAGTGTACAGACAACGTTCTGTTTGAGCATTTCTCTAGTTCAAGTCATCACATGACTGACTCAATCTTGAAAATGTAATGGGGGAATAATCCCCACTAGACTGTGTGACACAATAAGCTTTCATAATTAACAAAACATTTTTCTGGATGCTCAAAAATTCAGCACTCCAGTTGCTGTAACTTGCTAGTTCTCAAAGTTTTCACAGTTCACTTTGAATGGCACAACTACAAAATCCCAGTAAAACTTGACACTTAAAAAGGGAATTTTGATCCTTTCCCTCATATGAACATTTTAACCCAATCCTGCCTATTGCGACTCGATGCGACCATGCTCGTATCTGCCCAATGAGCCTGCTATCAATGTGCTGTTTATAAAGTCTCTTAGCGACCAGATCTGATTGGCGGCATGATTTAGAGCTATAGTCACGTTAAAGATGAGATGTCTGCTCTTCAGTTACAAAAAAACCAGATGTGTTCAGTTTACAAACTTCTTTTTTCAATGAAGTGTTGAAATCACAGAACATCTACATTTTGGTACCAATTTCATTAAAATTGGATATTAATTACATCTGCAAATATAAAAAAAAAAAATATCAGTGGTCAGGAAATTAGATTTATTTCCCTCTACTTGGGCATCTGGGCAGGAAAAGTGGGAAGTTTCTTAGGCATTGGGCGGATATTTTTTTGCTGGCTTTGGGCAAAAAAGGGTTGAACTTTGACATATATAAACCTACAACTATTCCGACAGTGAAACTTTGCAAAACTTCTGTGGTTTGCATGACTGTGACTGCACAGCATGGGGAAACTTTTCCACATCTTCTTCACTATTTGACAGGCCAAGGTTTTGCAATGCGAGTAGCCAAATCTTACCAGCTGTCGCTCTGTCTGGCAGTAAATATTGACTATCACATTCAGTAAATGATCCTCCTTGTCCTCCTCCAGCATGACCAAATCCTGACAGGAAACAACAACAGAAATTGATGTATCAAAAACTGTCATCACATGCAGACCTCAAATAGCGTGTCGTGCTGACCTTGAAGTTCTTTGCCCCACGAGTTTCTCTATTTAAGGAGGTTAGCTGCTACTGGTGTTTACACCTCACTTTTCTGATTTTCTTCTTCTTGTTCTGGTTTCTGTGTGTTTTTGTGGTAGGAATTATTTTATTTTGTTTTTTTTTAGAATTTTGCACAGGCAGCGGCCTCATACGGCTCTTCCCGACTTTCAACTGCCAAGGTATTTTTAATGTGTGCAATATGCACATAGGCCCTCTGAGTTTTTCGTCCTTATCTGAGAAGTCCAGGTGCTCGATATTACCTACCCCCCTCCCCCCCCCCCCCCCCCCCCCCAAATTCCGACATGCCTGCACCAACTGAGGATCGAACCTGACAACGACAGCAGTAGCACTGGTAGTGCTCTACTCTGCCTTTCCACCCTATACTACCTGCCACTCCATCCTCCAACTGCACCTTTTTTAGCCCCCACCACTACAAAATAAAGACAGATACAGATGAACACAAGAAGACAACAAGGAAGATGAAAGAAACAACACTAGAAAAAGAAATCAAGAATAGGGGATCAACAGTCCCTAATCCCTACCACTCCCCATGTGTCTGCTCCAGTTGCAACCGGGCTGCAATGACACTAAGGCAAATTATACAGAATACAAAAAATACAAAATAAATAACAGCATTAGGCTGAGGCCTCCAAGAAGCAAAGGGCCCACAAACCCTGCAGAGATGACTCACCAGTTGCAACTGATAGGGAATTTCATTGAGTAAATTGTCCAGCAACTTTTCCCGGACACACATCAGGATAATTTCTTGTGGAGTTTGGTCAGTGACCAGACTGCTGTGGTAGTCCCAGTCCCGGGGCGTGGCCTGACCCAGCAAGTAGTCCTGTGTGTGTGTGTGAGGGAGACAGAGGACAGTCAGAGATGGGACCAAAACATTTGAAGACATCAGGTCTAAGAAAAGGTTGCATGTTGCGAAACCCTGCATTTTGGGTATTTTCTGTCCTCTCTTTAGTTTGCTTTGTATTGTTTGGGTTTTATTTCTCACGCAGGGTTTCGCAACATACAACCTTTTCTTTTTGCCCAATTTTGACTTTGCTTATAGCCCTGCTGCGACCCCACAGTTTTTCTGTGGTTTTTATGATATTTCAGGTGTAAGAACTGACAGAGTATGAAATGCATTATTGCATCATGGTCATATCATCATGAATGTTGCTAGGGGTGGGTATTCTCATTACAAAGGCCAAATACAGAAAATATTGAGTTGCTTCACTGTTTCAGCAATGGCTTGTATTATAATGCAAAATACCACACGCCCCTAACAATAGCCGTTCACAATTGCCAAATACATTTTTTTTGTGTGTTTTGAAATGATATGTTCGCCTTAGGCTCCGCGCGCACTATGTTAAAATTAACCACCCATTCAATGCAAGCAATCTTTTGCGTGGCGTGCAGCACAGTAAAACTCTTTGCCAAGCAAGCAAAAATCTGCGTTTGCACGCTGTGCAGCAGCTTTACATTGTTTTGCTTTGTTGACTTATGAGTTTTTCTATGTAAAATGCTACATCCCCCTGATAACAGCTCCCACAATATTCGAAGTAAACAGTTTTCTTTGATTTTAATAAAGACACCAAAACATGACTTAGGCAACTGTGGAATGACCATGACGATTTGTTTTTTCTAGAGAGGGCTGGCAAGTTTTTCAGGATTTTGTGCAATAGAGTAACTGCTCTCGACAAGATAGTGATGGTTTTTGGCGACAGGTGCAGGAATGAAATTTTGTGTAAATAAATATTTGGTGGTATATTTGTAGATTTAGGATTTGCCTAAGGATTTCTAACACTTTTCAACAATTACAAAAAAGTCATAAATATGCACCAAATGCAGTGACACTTGGTGAGAAGATTATTTACTGGCGGTACTTTCCAGATAACAGATTTGTACTTTACAAAATATAATATGGTTTGAGAGATATAGAAAAAAAAAAATGTGCTAAATGAGAACAAAATAAAAAATGTTGAGACTCTGAGCAACATGAACAAAGAATCTAGGCCACAGGTTGCAGTTTCCTCACCAACGAAGTTATTTTAATTTCCGCCAAGAATTATTCTCACTGATGACTAGCTTCTAAATGTGTGTATCTATTAGCTTGTGTGATGAAAACATTGCTTGACGTCACTATTCACTGGGAAAATCTTGTACCAATATAGCCGGGGCTCATACACAGCAATTGTCACGAGACACTGATACAGTTGTGGTTAGGGTTCAGTGAGTTAACAACAAAAACTGTTCAGAGGGCAGAAGGCACTTGCAGTCATTCTGATGAGCTCTATTTCTTTTTTTTTACCTTTAATTCTGAAACTCCTTCCCCTTTCAGTGCTGACACAACAAAGACTTCCTTAAAGAGTGGCCAGCCTCGCAGATTCCTTACAGCCATGTGGGCCTGTCTCAATTTATCAAAATAATCTGTCCAAGACAACTCTTCCTCATTGATTGTATCAGTGTCAGGGGTCAGGAACTCTTCTGGGATGACTGAATAGAGAAAACAGTCCATTACTTTATTACAAATTATCTTACAGAAACTGACAATTTACATTATCTCTAAACAAGTAGAATAACCCAATAAAATGCCTGGCTCTATAAAAATAATATATAAAATGCTGTCTTGAAATTCTTCAGAAGCTTGATTCTTGTCTAGAGAAACTGTTAAAGAAACATATGTGAGCCACTCCAGGCAATGGTCCACACTGCCATTTTCTTTTTTTCAAAAATGAGTTAAGGGTACTCTGTAACGGTTAAGTTTGTACTCTGCTGCCACTCTCTTGTAGGCATACACTACAGGGTGGAATGAAGTACGCTCTGCTCGGTGATAGGGGGTGGTACACAGTAAGCTAACTCAGCCACTTAATGTAGTTAATCCTGCAATTTCCTTTTCAGTTTAACAAATGGATTATTTCCGTTTAGCACTAGATCTAGTTTTTTAACAAAGATAAAGAGGAAAAAAATCGGGGATTCCTATTTTCATTTGGTTTACCACTATTTTCATTTTAGCCACTTTCAGTTTAACTATTGCCCACTGCAGTAGATAAATGTCAGACATGCACAGACCAACGGCGATAAATGAATCAAATTAGAATCCAACACCAAATTTCAAACATAAACTCAAGTAGAATATGAAAACCTACCCGACTTTTCATCTAGACTTTCTGACCCACTCATTGTACCATCTTCGGCAGCTTGCGGTCCCAGACCTAATGCTTTGTCTGTCGCCGCAAACATTGCTGCTTTCTTTGACTTCTTCCCTTGTTTGCCTTGCGGTACAATACTTTTGCCATTCATAACTCCATTTGTGAAGAGTCGAATGGTTTGGAGTAAAGCCCTCTTCTGTTTCACAAGATCAAACTAAACGAAGAAATAAAAAGACTCATATAAGGACACAAAAGAAGTCCAATGGTCTGGCACAGAATCAAACTTCTTATCTGACACTGAACCAAAACATTCTGGATTGTACACAGCAAACAATTTCATTCAAAATAAAGTCGAGAAGACTCAGCTCTACATGAACTTATACTTACATTTGTATTTGAATACTTCTTTAATCCCATTTGGGAAATTTGCCTTTGTGTCACTGCAGCTCAGTTACAACTGGAGCAGACATGTCGGTTTTTTTTGGTGGGGGTGTGTTTTTGTTGTTAACGCCTGCTCGATTTCCAACTATCAAGGTATGTTTAACGTGCACAACATGCACATGGGCCCTCCGAGTTTTTCGTGCTTATTTGAGAAGACTAGATGCTTGATCCTGCCTACCATAAGGCTGTGATTAGAAAACAAAAAAAATGGAGGTTGGGTCTTGAAACAGTGGTGGAGGAAGAAGACAATATTATGATAAATGCAGTTAGTGCAATTTTAGTGCCTGGCTTAAAAACTAATTTGTTCACCTATACTATAATATATATATGGCATGTAAATGCAGAACATTCTTTATCATGTGCCTTCTATTTAACAGTAAAAGTTATATCTCATCACTAGTGCTTTATCCAAATATCACACTGGTCCCTTATGATTTATCCAGCATATTTTGGTTACTACTAAAGTTTTGTTTACTAATGTAAACATGACACACACGTTCAAAATGACCCGACTGACGGGGTCAGCGGCAACACACGAGCAAGCGGCTGACTGGCCACTGTCACGAGTGGAGTGAGTGCAATTAAGGGGATTGCTACAGAGCGGGTGTAGAGTAAGGACTCACAGTAGACAGCAAGTTAAGCGTGCTGTTGTGAGTAGTGGGGGGGGGGGGGGTCTGAAGGAGGCGAAAGCGCTGTATAACTATCACTGCAAGTTAGAAGGTCCTACGGATCGGACCTGTGAATAAAAGCCCATCGGGCGGACATAAAGGGAAGCAGTCGAGAAGACTAGTGGAAGTCTTTCCAGTTATGACTGGTGTCGGGGACGGGCCGAAGAGCCACCTCGATGAGCACAAGTGATAGGCCAGCATAGGGCCGGAGGCCACACATAGGCCAGAAGTGAGGCTGTCAGTGCAGGACAGTAGAGGCACATAAAGTCGTGGCAGTCAGGCCACGGACAGGGACGTAGATATGAGAGTGAATGAGATACTATATTGTTGCCATGTTGATAGGCTAGTGAACTGATACTATGTTGTTGCCATGTTGATGGCTATGGAAATAATAATGTGTTATTGCCCTGCTGAGGTGCTAGGGGAGTGTTAAGGTGTATGACAATAGGGAGGGGATATTGAGAGACTGCGGTGCCAGTAAATTATTAATGTACTATTAAGACCCTGAGGGGAGAGGCTGAGGCCGAAGTGCCTTTAGGAGTGACTACCGGATTGCGGATCCGAGGGAGAGTGTGTGTGAGAATAAGGCCGTTGTACGGCAGTTCATTTCAATAATATAATGTATGTAATTGCGCTATTATATGTATAATTATGTTTAATAAATGTGTGAGTCTGATGGGTTGTTTTGTTAAGTGTTAAACTTGTTTGTTCGTGATTGTCGTCCTGTCATAAACTATTACATCTCCCAGTCTGGGATTTGTGAC
The DNA here is from genome assembly GCA_963931925.1 of Onchidella celtica. NCBI lineage: Eukaryota > Metazoa > Mollusca > Gastropoda > Systellommatophora > Onchidiidae > Onchidella > Onchidella celtica. The sequence continues at coordinate 50,672,307 of OZ007576.1, forward strand.
ACTGGGGGCTCGTCCGGGGGGGCATTCTGTTCCGTATGTACGTCACAGTGGCTTCCGTTCAAAAGCAGGTCGTCGTGCCACGGTCGTTAATTGCTACAGTATTGCGTCTGGCCCATGATGTTCCATTAGCGGGTCATATGGGAAGTACTAGAACCAAGCAGAGAGTTCTGAAAGATTTTTATTGGCCGTCAGTATACAGAGATGTGCAGGTCTATTGTAAGACGTGCAGTGCGTGCCAAAAGACGACGCATAAGGGTCGTACACCCCAGGCTCCTCTTCAGAAGATCCCCACGGTCTCGGAACCGTTTAAAAAGGTCTCGATAGACCTTGTTGGCCCCATTCACCCAGCGACCGATAGGGGGAATCGATTTTTCTTAACGGTCATATGTAATGCTACGAGATGGCCAGAGGCGGTTCCTCTGCGGACCATAACGTCTGAGGCAGTCGCGGAAGCGTTGTTTGCAATTTTCGCTAGGGTAGGAATACCAGAGCAAATTCTGTCTGATAGGGGCGCGCAATTTACGTCGCAGATGATGAAGGAATTGTTCCGCTTATTCAGTATACAACCCATCACTACCACCCCTTATCATCCGCAGGCTAATGGCATGTGCGAGAGATTGAACTCGACGTTAAAGTCGATGCTGCGTAAGGTAGCTGCTGATCGCCCTAAAGATTGGGATAGATATATCCCTGCAGTGCTATTCGCGTACAGAGAGGTACGGCAGGAGTCAACGGGATTCTCGCCGTTCGAAATGATGTACGGTCGTAGTCCTAGGGGCCCAACTGATGTTCTTCGGGACATGATGACGTCGCCATCATCGGGAGACGATGAGCAGATTTCGGTGTTTCAGTACCTTGTTGATTTAAGAGAAAGACTATCTGCAGCGCGCACTATAGCAGAAGAAGCGTCTGGTATCGCTTCGAAAAGAGCAAAAGACTATAAAGATAGAGGTTCCAAACTGAGAATTTTTAAGCCAGGAGATAAGGTTCTGTTGTTGTTGCCTACGGACCATAATAAGTTATTGATGACATGGAAAGGCCCTTATGTTATTGAGCGAGTTGTTTCAAAGGTAGATTACGCTATCCACATTGATGGAACGAGTAAGGTTTTCCATGTTAATATGCTACAGAGATTTTATGAGAGACCACAGTATCTGTGTGCACAGACAAGACCAGAGGAGACTGTCTTCTCTACGGCTTGTACGGGGGTCGTAGACCAGTTGGACTGTGACGTAAGCGACACCGAGGCGCAGGAAGAGTTACAAATTCAATTGCCGGAGTTAACTCCGACACAAGGTTACAGGGACGTTAAAATTAACCCTGACCTTACGAGTTCAAGGAGTAGGGAACTTGAGACCCTGTTAGCGTCATTCCCGGACGTTGTTACGGATTTGCCGGGTCGCACTACGGTGATCCAGCACCAAATAAAGTTGACTTCGGATAAGCCAGTATTTCTTAGACCGTATCCGTTGCCTTTTTCTTCGAGAGATAGAGTCATAAAGGAAGTTGAGTCAATGTTGAAGTTAGATGTGATAGAACCATCAACATCGCCGTATTCATCACCCATCGTCCTCGTGAAAAAACTTGATGGATCGGTGCGGTTCTGTATTGATTTTCGAAGACTGAACACTATTACGGTAGGCGATAGGGAGCCTATTCCGTTTCAGGAGGAATTAATAGCTTCATTGGCCGGGTCCACGTGGTTTTCCAAGATAGATTTAACGAAAGGTTATTGGGAAATCCCGCTTACTGAGGAGTCTAAACAATACACGGCGTTCCAAACGCCCATGGGATTATTCCAATTTAAGGTCATGCCATTTGGGTTGGTAAACGCGCCAGCGACGTTTGCACGATTAATGAGATTAGTGTTGAAGGACATACCTAATGTCGTGTCATTCTTTGATGATATAGCATGCCATACGTCGACATGGTCTGATCATATTCAGACACTAACAGTAATTTTTCAACGATTACGTCATTTTGGGTTAACTGCTAAACCCGCAAAGATGGATTTGGCATGTCCAGAGATAATATTCTTAGGACATATTGTGGGTAGAGGTGTTCAGAGACCTGAAGAAACAAAAATTGACAAGCTAGTAGGGTTGCAAATCCCTAAAACAAAGAAACAAGTCAGAAGCTTAGTGGGAATTTTAAATTATTACAGAAAGTTCATTCCAAATTTTTCCTCCTTGTCATCTTCTCTTACTGACCTTACTAAGAAGGGACAACCCGATAAGGTCCAGTGGACGTCTGAATGTCAGACAGCATTTGATAATTTGGTGACAGCATTATCATCGTCACCCATTCTGATATTACCCGATTTTCGATCTAATTTTATCCTCAGAACGGATGCGTCGGACTCTGGTGTCGGCGCTTGTCTTCTACAGGAGAAGAACGAATGTCTCCATCCTGTATGTTATGTCAGTAGGAAGTTATTGCAGAGAGAAAGAAAGTATTCTGTGATAGAGCGTGAGTGTCTTGCCATTGTCTGGTCCGTCCAGAAATTAGGACGTTATCTCATGGGACGAGAATTTTGTATCCAGACAGACCACAAGCCACTGACATTTTTGTCGAAGAATCGTTCGTCCAGCCCACGCTTGTCTAGATGGGCATTGGCTTTACAGCCGTACACCTTCGTTATTCAACCAATTCCAGGAACCAGCAATCATATCGCCGACTACCTTAGTCGAGCCTGGGGGAAGATTTCAGGAGCTTATACATCGGAGGACAGGAACATTGACAGGATCTGTGTGAATAAGTCGACTTTAAAATATTGACATTATAAATATGATATGAAGAATGGTTGATAGGTTGAATGGGTTTTGATTCTGTATTAAGTATTGTGATTAGTTAGCTATTCATGATGTGACACATATATGCATATTGCAGGCCATATTGATCCCCATATTTTCCCCTGATTTCGGTATTTTATATACTAGGGGAACTGCTAGGTCAGTTTTTTTTAGTGTAGGTATTGCTCACGCTCACTCGTTGACAGTCATCTTGATGCGATTTGAAATTAATTGCATTAATTTTTTTGGGGTGGGGGATGATGTCACGAGTGGAGTGAGTGCAATTAAGGGGATTGCTACAGAGCGGGTGTAGAGTAAGGACTCACAGTAGACAGCAAGTTAAGCGTGCTGTTGTGAGTAGTGGGGGGGGGGGGTCTGAAGGAGGCGAAAGCGCTGTATAACTATCACTGCAAGTTAGAAGGTCCTACGGATCGGACCTGTGAATAAAAGCCCATCGGGCGGACATAAAGGGAAGCAGTCGAGAAGACTAGTGGAAGTCTTTCCAGTTATGACTGGTGTCGGGGACGGGCCGAAGAGCCACCTCGATGAGCACAAGTGATAGGCCAGCATAGGGCCGGAGGCCACACATAGGCCAGAAGTGAGGCTGTCAGTGCAGGACAGTAGAGGCACATAAAGTCGTGGCAGTCAGGCCACGGACAGGGACGTAGATATGAGAGTGAATGAGATACTATATTGTTGCCATGTTGATAGGCTAGTGAACTGATACTATGTTGTTGCCATGTTGATGGCTATGGAAATAATAATGTGTTATTGCCCTGCTGAGGTGCTAGGGGAGTGTTAAGGTGTATGACAATAGGGAGGGGATATTGAGAGACTGCGGTGCCAGTAAATTATTAATGTACTATTAAGACCCTGAGGGGAGAGGCTGAGGCCGAAGTGCCTTTAGGAGTGACTACCGGATTGCGGATCCGAGGGAGAGTGTGTGTGAGAATAAGGCCGTTGTACGGCAGTTCATTTCAATAATATAATGTATGTAATTGCGCTATTATATGTATAATTATGTTTAATAAATGTGTGAGTCTGATGGGTTGTTTTGTTAAGTGTTAAACTTGTTTGTTCGTGATTGTCGTCCTGTCATAAACTATTACATCTCCCAGTCTGGGATTTGTGACAGCCACTGGCTATCCCTGTTACGTGGGCGAGTTCATTCAGTGCTGGACAAAGGTTAAAAGGCTGAGAACCACTGAAGTAAGACAATGAAGGGGGACATGGTGGTCTACAGGCAAGGTGCTCGCCTCTCATGCCACACCGGATTCAATTGCCAGTCGGTGCAGGCATGTTGGAATTTTCTTTCGGGGGAAAAATTCCTGTCCCTGATCCTATGGTAGGTAGGATCAAGCACCTAATCTTCTTGGAGAAGGACGAAAAACTCGGAGGGCCCTTGTGCACATTGAAGATACCTTGGCAGTTAAAAGTCCAGAAGAGCAGGCCAAACAAAGCTGCTGCCCAGGCAAAATTCTCAAAAACTAATCGCTACCACAAAAACACACAAGAAACAAGAACAAGAAAAATAAAAACTAGAAAAATGAGGTCTAAATGCCAAGGGCAGTGAACCTCCCAAAAAAAAGATCTAAACACAAGTAAGACAATGATGACACAAGAAAATATCAATGAGACGAGAATGGATGAGCAAAGAAAATCCTGACCTTATTTAACACCAGAATGGCTGGAATATGTCGATACAGATAAAGCACCTGCAGCAGTTTCTCATCCAAGGCACTCGTCAAGTACGGTTTAGACACATCCACCATCGCTGCAACTATTTCCCATGGAGAAAAGCCAAGAATGTGTTTAAGTAAACAACTATATGAGATCACATACACTGACAAAATCAATTTCTCCTCTCACGATTCAAATCAAAATAAAATAAGACTATGTATTAATAAATCATATCATCGGTCTGCTGTTGAAACCACTTTGCTAAAACTAAACTCAAGGGCTGTCGCTAGAGGAACAAAGTATTTTATATAGACCCATTGCTGTAGCTGAAAAGTGAACATAACTCATGATTTTCTCCATTTGGCTTTGTAATTAAACTATGCGCCCCTAATATCAGTCTCAACCGCTAGTTTTAACAAGGTTCCAATAGCCGACTAGCTTATCTGTGGTTTTATTAAATTTATAAACATGCACATCGTTTTTGAAAGTTTAATGAAGAAAGAAAAAATAAAGAGAAAAAACAAAACAATATCTGTTCTACTGATGTAGAAAGTTACGAAAGATAACAAGAATGGCTTGTGTGAAATAATATTGGATTTCTGATTACTGGTCGAGCCAACAACTAACAAACCCACAAAATCTCAAATCCTTTTGAGGTCAGCAATGGCACTGACCTAGATACAAAACTTCTCACTGGGTCAACAGGCGGCACTTGTATCAAATATAACAGATATCATAAGATGGGACAACTGAGGCACTTTGCGTTCAGAACTTTCACACTGCCACCTAGCGGCGAATGCGTGGGAGGCATTTATAATAAATAATGGTATATTTTACAAAGCTGAACACAGAAAATACTGAATTTTGTTCATTGTTTACCTGTCACTCTAGGTCTGGATTGACACAGCTTATTTTGTGATTATAATTTCAATCTCTGCAGTGTAAGAAACCTCTGGCCATTTTTTTAAAACTGCCATAGCACTATAACAAAATCCATTATTATTTATCTATCATGGAATCAGGTATTCTTTTCATGCAATACGTCAAAAGACCATGCCCTCCACCCCCAATCAGCACACTGCTACTGTGTACATGCTATTTTTTATATGTACTAAGAAAAAAAACTCTTGCCTCATCTCACATTCTAAAACTGACTTTGCTGTACCAGAGGGTAGGCTATGAATTTTATAGAGAGATCTCACTTCCGCCAAATCGCAAAACTAGGTTGCTGTGGTAATAAGAGTTGAAAGAGACCGTCTTCACCAAAAATAATACGCATCTGTTTACTGTGGTTTGTTTTTATTTTTGGGTTGATTGAAACTATTTAGGGCCGTTTGTAAGCTCTTACACCCCCATGGAAATGCAAAAACGGGTATTGTTAACCGCGGCGACCTACTTTCCGCTCCATGCTAACACTGGTTTCACTGCGCCTCCTGTGTCTCGCAGTGCAAAGTGGCCAATAGTGAAACCTCTCTATACATACATAACATGCTCCCTGCTGGTACTGACCTAGATCAGCTGATGCCAGACTTCTCACGGGGTCAATTTCCAGGGACTGCTCCAATTTATGCCTGAAATCAACATAAAAAAAACCACACAATTTGCATTTTCCATTCCACATTCACAAATCCTCAATTGCCTTCTTGTGAGACTTTTCAGTGTTGAATTACAGACCCTGACATTGAGTGGGCTACTAGCAATTATGCTTTAAACAGCTTCACGAAAAGTCACCGTGTTTGTTGTCTTGGCCTCATGCCTTGAAGACCATATATGTACACATACCGTGTTTTCAGGTCACAACTGGACCACAAATTAACACATAATCAAACAAACGTCAAATCTGAAAATACTGGCAATAACGAAACCTCACCAATAGCAAAGAGAATAGACGATATCCGCTTTTCCAGCTATATAAATTACATGTATATATAATAAAATTACTTGAATAACACAACTGATCGTCAAAACACCTGCTGTAGCAAAAGAATTAATTCTGAATGCGTACAGCAAACTGAGGGCAACCACAGCCTTAAAATTGCTCATAATCTAATCTATTGGCACCTGATCAAACAGCCCTTTTGAGGGCTAGGAAGAAGAAATGAAGAAAAACAGAGGAAAGGAAGAACAGTATGGAAAAACAGGAAGAAAGAGAAGATGGAGGAGAAGAGGAAGAGGATGTGGATGACCTTCCAGAAGAAAGGCAAGAAATGAAGAAAACAGAAGAAGGGCAAAAAATGAAGAAAAACAGAAAAACAAAAGAAAAAAATAATCAAGAAGAAGAAAAGAGGTGTAAATGCCAAGAGCAGTAAACCTCCCTAAACACAGTCCCAGCTATAGTACAGCCATGTAGGGTCAAACAGTTATATTGTGCTTTGTCACAGTACACCCCTAGCTGCCCTGCAAGGTGTGGCCTCATCTAGCCATCTCTCGCTCGCTTAGGCCTAGCATGTATTCTCTCCTTCCTGATCATGTGCCGTGACAGCACACTATCTGCAGTCAGTTCAAAGTGATGACATTACTTAGTGTGGCAAATTGTGGGGACGACCGATTAGACTACAACTGTATATCTTCGACAGACATGTACATTGTCTTGTCATTACTGGTCATCACTAATCTTGCCGCATACTCTATGTAATATGTAATGCATGTAATAATTAACTTGTAAAGCGCTTAAATCCACAATAAAATGATGTGCACTAAGGCGCTGAACTAAAATTAAAAACAGAATTAACATAAGATCAATTCATCATGCTCCCACTCACACACATTGACAAACATTTGATCTACTCTCATCCTCAAACCTCCGAGACCAAAAAGTTTCAATGGAAACCGTCCTAAAAAATTCAGTTTTGGGTCTATTATTAAATGTGACGATGTTTTCACTTTTCCCGGTGTCAACGCTGATGTTGTTCCACAATTTAGGCCCACTGATAGAAAAAGCCTTTTCACCAAGCGACAATCTGACTGTGTGTGTCTCAAGAAGTTTCGCGTCTACCATATGCTCTTTGCCTACACTGGGCTTAGTGTCCACATGCCTACACTCCCTGTCTCACAATTACATAGTCAGTCTGTTCATATTCACTGAATGCAACAGGTTGGGAAACCACTGGAAACACACTCGTCTGCTTCAAATTTTTGCATCCGACTCTGATCTCAACTCGTAATGCTACTGAAACATGGCTACCATCAGCCAAAGGAAAAGAATCAGCATCAACGTAAAGGCTGAGATTTGCCACCGATTTGATATTAATTTAAAGTACATGACATGTTAATAAGATCATGCAAAAGAAAAAAAGAGGGAGGGGGGGAAGGATGGGAGGGGGGGAGGGGGGCAGGGTATATTCCTTTCTTTGTTATTTGCCCTCTTTACTGGAATTGCGTCACCTTGGCTATATTGAGATACAGTGGAACCTGCTTGAGCCGAAATTCAGGGAACCAACAATTGTATTTTGTATTGACAATATTTTGGATAAAGAGTAATTGTTTTAAAATCACCATTTTTTAGACTCTTAGTGGGAAGCTAGACAAGAAACCGTGGTAATTTTACTTCGTTATAATAATAATAATAATGGATGGCATTTATATAGCGCATATCCATTACAAAAATGCTCTATGTATCCAACAACCAAACTCCAGTTTGTGTGTGTGTGTCTCTATTTGAATAGCACTTATATACAGTTTAAGCAGGTTCCACTGTATTTTGAGCAGAACATTCCATCTTATTATAACCAAGTTCCACTGTATTTCATTTACAAAACTGTGCCTGCAAGATGTCAACAGAACAAAATAGTCTTACTGATGTCCTCATTTCATCGTCGATATCACGTACTAGCGTAACGAACGAGAGGCTGAGATGTCGGTTACGCCAGTATGTGATATCGACGACGATTTGTTCTGAATGGAATAATACTTTTTTCAAATACTTCAAACTACAAATCTTAACTTACCGTTTCCTGGTGCCCGGCTGTAAAAGTCCTGGTGTGTCTAAAAAAACCTGTCATGTTCAGGAAATAATTCAAGTTACAAGGCAATGGCAATATAAATTTTATCACTGTAGAATGTAGCACCTTTACATGATCTGAGACTAAATGAAATAATTTTCGTGATCAGTCTCTAATGTTTGCTCAACCTCAAGAAGATTAAAATGCAAAATTATACACACACGAGTGTCTCCAAAGAAATGATCCACACTGCCAATTTTTTTTTCAAAATTGAGTTAAGGATATACTGTGAAAGTACAAACTGTCTTGAGAAGAATGCAATTTACTTCATGTAAAAATGTTGAAAACTGACCAAGTTATGGCTATTTCAAGGTGGCAAAGGTAGAAAAAGTCACTTTGGAGAAAAACACATTTAAAGGCTTCGTAAATTTAAAAAGACCATTAGATTGGATCAGAAATAAATTAAACAAAAAAACATATTTCTAGGTGGAATTCAATAAAATCCTTTTGCCCAGGCATAAAGAAATGATTGGGGAATCTGTTAATGCCAGAAACTGATATGGGAACAAGAAGTCCCTATCCACTTATTTTTGGCTCTATCTCAAAAGTGCCAAGCTCGACATGTGGACCTTTCGCCCAGAGCGCCTCATGAAACGATTACATCAAAAACTAACACTGACATTTTGACAATCTACTTGAATCCTGTGATGTATGCGTGGACTTCGTGTGGATGTACCTTTTTCAAGTGCACAAAAGGAGAAAGAGGAGGGATGTATGACCATACAAATGTGACTGCAGTGGAACAGTGAAAACTGGCATAGATGGATTAAGTATTTAGATGTTTTGATAGTTGGTATCAGTCACATGCAAAGTAATTAATTCCCAATCAATTCTGGTGTCAAATCAATGACTGTTTCACACACCCATTTCAATAAAACAATTAAATGGTTCTAACTTTTATCAACAACATAACTTACAATTTGTGTTTCATCCTCTGTATACACAGACATGGTATTTTTGCGAGTTGTGTGCACCTTTTCAGACACAGACGTCACCTGGAAGTCAACACAAAATTGTGTCACACTTTGACCTCAAAAACAAATGGCTCAATTGAATATTTGAAATTTATTTTAGTCTTAACTTTTTGCATCGCGGGTATCACGGCTCTCACATGCCCACTGTATGTTCCTTCTTTACAGTGACTATTGCCTGTGAATGCACTATTTTGGGGGTGTTTTTGAAAATTCATATAAAATCTTCTGATACATCTAGATTTATATTTGGTATCATTGGAAAGCTCATTCAGAGAAGAATCATGACAATTACATGTTTACAAATACAAGAAGATCAAAAACAATAAGTGCTATAAAATCGCGAATTATCCCAGGCAGTGCAGGGCGCAGCGAATGGGTGTGCGAGTGGCCACACCTCGCGGGCGACCAGTGTATCGATGGGTTGTAAAACAGCCCGCATCCGACAGGTGATGTGAAAAGGTTAACAAATTTGCAGAGTAACACAATTATGGTGGTGATAAACAGTTCATGATTGAATATCACTAGACTGACTGGATACCAGCTAGTCAATGAGCCAAAATACAGAAGTTATCCAAGTTAATTGGATTATAGTAATAATTTGGTTTTTTTTGTTTAAGGCTTAAAACTCACGGAAACATGTGAAATATGGTGTTGTAAGTGAACTTTAGTAGGGGCAATCTAATTCTTTTATTAATGGGAGGCTGATTTGGCGGTGGGCACAACTCTTTGTCAGGTGCGGCAATGTATTCTTGATTTTCTTTTTCTTGACATACAGATCAAACAGGGGTCAAAGAATGACCCATTGTATTAAGAAGCTATTTTTGGCCTGTTGAAACTCATAAAAGTGGATGGAGACAGATTTTAAAACACCAATGATGAAATATTCAGCCAAAACACTTTAAAATCTTCCTACCAAGCAATCACTGTTTATCTTTACAATGTTAATATATGGTAAAAAAAACACCAATAAATTTTGTAGAAATATACGACAATGTTATTTGCCTTTTATCTATAATGTATACGGGAACATTACCATTACTAGTGAAATAAAGATTCTTAAGAAACTTAAAACCAGTCCTCTGATTCGGTTTAATCTATAGTAACATGCCATCTAGATATATCCAAGGGTATTTATTGCCAAGGGTTGCTTTTGGCAGAACTTCGAGGGGGGGGGGGGGGGGGCAAACTGCTATCGACAAGCAGCATGGTTTAAATAAAGAACAAAAACGTGATCAGAGAAGTTTAGAATGATGTTACCCGCCATCCCATCAGTGCATTTGTCAGTGTAGATTTCCCACAGTTTGGCGAGCCAATCACTGCTACACGCACAAGTTTTGATCCTGGTGGTGAGTCGGGTTTGAGTCGTAAACGGAACTGCTGGCAGTCTGAATATATAATTGTCATAGTCAGAAAAACAAGTGGTTAGAAATTAGATAACAGAAATAAGTCAACCTATATGAGCCCGAGAAAACAGTCGGTTTCTAAAATAAATGACAGCATTCTTTTGTGTGTGTGATTATGTGTGTGTGTGTGTGGGAGGGGACGGGACAGGCTCAGCTTGAGATGCTATTTGGAGTGTATTCATTCTGTGCATGGCTCAGTGATCAGACATAACTAAATAGATAAATAAATACGTACATAAGTGAGCGAACAGATAGAAACAAATTCAATATAAATAAATAGATACCAATATAGGTATATTTTTATGTGGATAAGTAAAGGAATTCAAACTAATCAAAGTGAGTAAATGGATAAATAAATAGATAAGTATGAAAGTACGTCGCTAAACAGGTTAATGAATAAATAGCTATCTGTAAGGACTACCCTGGGGATTGGACCCAGTTGAAATCTTTTATGAGTTCTGCACTGTCGACTGTTCTCAAATCCTTTAGGTCTTTCATTATTAGCTGACAGGCTTTACAGTTCAATATAAACAGTTGGTAAACGTTCTGTTTTTCACATATTATGTGGACAGCAGTCTTTAATATTAAAGCAGGACCTAAAGAAATTACCTGTTCATAGACAGCAATAGTCTGCATGCATATTGAACTAAAAGTTGGACGCTTTTCTAGTAAGTCCATACACTAGAAATTGTAGATACCTGTCATTAATTTCTTGTGGATTCAATTTTTAAAAAAGTGAATACTATCTGACAACTGCTACCGCAGTCAGTTAAAGAACTAAATGTTTACAGAGTTTCAAAGGTACAGGACAGGTGTGTTGTTACCTGGCGTGCTTCCAACAAGTCTGTCCACCGCTGAACTGTCACTTGTGTCACTGTCAACATACGAATGGTCTGGATTTGTATGGGAAAAATCATCCTTCACTCCAGGATTCTCACCCAGAATTGAAGACTTTGTATTTTCATTTCTAACTGCACACTGCACAGCTACCCCAGTGCACAGATTTAACTTCTGTACACCACGCAGACAAGTGTATTTCTTCAGTAGGTAATTTGTTTGAGCATGCTGTGTGTGGCTGGACAAACGCAGCATGGCCCTGACACATGGAACACCCAGCTGGAGGGAAGACCAACACAAGGGTCGTGTCATTTCAATTTGAGTTAACCTGAAAGTCAAAAAAATCATAATCACTGTCAATTTTGTCCACAAGTCTGTTGCATGAGAGAAAGAGTTGCTGCAAACAAGTTTGTAAAACTACTAAAACCCATACCAAAAACACAATCGACAAAACATGTAACCATGGCTTTTGTGCGCGTTTATCCCTCAGCACGTGACAAGCTAAACAAAAAGGCGGGGTTTACAGTGGGCAAAGGCATCAATCATGGGGACCAATCTTGAATTTTAAACATTAATCATCATCATGAATTGGCGCGGCTCAAATTAAACCACTTCCATCTCTTCCTCTAGGCGTTAAGGTGGGGGATTGGGAGGGGCGTCACAGTTATAACAGCCAAGGACTCCCCTGGCAAGTTCGTCCTCTAGATTGCCATTATTTTTTACACTGGTTGCGTTTGGTGGTCCCACCCACTGTTTTAGTCTGCCATCATGACACTTCAATGGCTGATTCGATACCGGTCGATGCCAAACTGCAGGGGTATAGGGATGTTTTTTGCAGTAAAGGCATGGCTTGCTAATCTATTATATATTTCAGTAACTTGCAACATTTGGCATGACTAACTGACCAAACTATACACTCTTCAGGCCTTAAATTTGGCAGGAAGGTGGCAAGTGAGATAAGGAAGATGATGGCTATAATTAAAAGTCGTTTACTTCAAGCATGTATTTTTTTTTAAATGACATGTTTATTGCTATGTAACATCTGTATTTTTGCATGTTTGTTTGGTAATATATAGTACCGTGCATGTCATAAAAAGTAACCGTACCAAGCGTTAAGTTTGGTGCGTAATGTTGTGGTACGCATGAGTTTTGAAGCAAGACTGTAGTTTATTACTTTTATTATACTAGAGAGAGAGGGGGGGGGGGGGGGGGGGGAAATCACATGATTGTTTATTACGGGCAATGCCCGGTAGCTCATCTAGTATTCACTAATTCAGCTAAGAATTCTGACTAAGGGCACATGACTTAGATTGGTATCGATTCACCCAATGCGTCAACATAGTCAAACTAAAACAGTGGGACCACCAAATGCTACTAGAATCTAGATCTAGATCTAGTAGGCCTACTAGATCTAGAATCTAGTGCCACTATTTATGTTTTAAAATAGTAAATGTACGGCTCAGGGATTGCCACTCAGATTATGAAATACGTGCCCTACTAAATTTGTGAAACTCATGTTACTTCTCCCCCCATTTTGCAGGCCTACTATTGTAGATATAGATCTAGAGTCTAGATCTATAGTAGATCTAATTGGAGCTTGGTGTCCATGCACATCATGATCATGTAGGCTACGGCATATTTTAAACCTTTTTTTACTGCGGTTTCAGACCAGCACATAGATCTAGAATGAACTTTAAAATTGCCTCTCGTAAATATTGTAGGCATAGGCCTAATCCTATTTTAGCGTCAAATATTCAAAATTGGACAGAAAACTTACATGGAACCAACACATTAATAACACATGTAACAAAGCAAACGGTATACTAGCATTTCTAAAAAGGAACATCTCTAACTGCGATAGGAAAGTAAAAGAAAAATGCTATAACACCTTTGTGAGGCCCTCCCTAGAGTATGGCTGCAGTGTCTGGGACCCCCACTGTCGAATAAACATAGACCAACTGGAAAGGGTCCAGAGGAGAGCTGCCCGCTTTGTGACAAAATTTATGACTATACTAGAAGTAGTAGTGTAAATAAAATGATGAGAGACCTCGAGTGGATACCATTAGAAGAGAGGAGAGCAAAAAACAAAGTAAAAATATTTTATAAGGGCAGGGAAGGAAATATCCATATCCCACTGAACCACCTCACCATTAATACCAGAGGCAACAGAAGGAATAATATAAAATATAACATCCCAAGCTCACGGGTTAACAGCCATCTTTATTCTTTTTACCCTAATGTCATCAGGATGTGGAACAACCTCCCGGCAGAAGTCCAAACACTATCGTCTGCAACGACTTTCGACAATGAATTTAAGAACATTATTATCCGTTGCAGCTACCATTGTAACTAAAGTGCGGGTTGTATTTCTGTGCACAATCTGGAAACCAAGAGATATTTATACCAGAGTTATATATACAAAAGACTTTATACAACTAATATATTTTTAAATGGTCTTAACATCTATGTAAGATTTTACCCTGTTTTTAGCCTCAGAGGAGTGACGTTGAGTCGCATATACTATAGTGCAGTTGGGGAATCGTCTTATAGACGAACCAACTATAAAAGAAGAAGAAGAAGAAGAAATTCGGATTTATCGTAATCGGTCGAATTTATCGAATCTGTCCTATATATTTTTTCGGTAGGCCCTACTTATTAATTTTGTTAGTTTTATCAATTTAAACTCACAACACATGGAATGGTCAGATGGACCTGGGGGCGTGAGGGTCTAGTCAGTTTGTATCAATGGGCGGTAGTCAGATTGACTACTCAGGCGAAAAGGGGCTGGGGTAGTTGTGTTAGTTTCTGGTCTTTGGCGCTCGAGTACGGAACTCCTTCCCTATCTAAATTAGATCTATAGGGGCCTACCAAGTACGATTATTTGAGATTTTGAATATTGGACGCTAAAATAGGATTATACCAATATTGTATTCTTTAGATCAGTTCCCTCAGCTTTGTCCAGCCGCAGTCACTTTCAAGTAGGCCTGACCGAACCGAGTCAGAGATGTTTTCTTTGAGAAGGTGATCTCATGGGGGCAGCCATCTTTTTTTTTCACATGGAGTAGTCTTGTTTTATTATGATTTCGGTTATTATTATTTCATTTTTATTATTATTTTATTATCTCTTAAAATTTAGAACAATTATGTTTTTTGTTTTTTTTTAGAAACTTGCCCCAGCCCTAGATGTATCTAGTCACTGCTAAATATACCGGTGAAAATCTTGGTCGAATTCCAAACAGAAGTCCAGGAGCCTAGCTGATGAAAACATCGTTTTTCTTTAAAAGCAATCAATTACGCCGAACAAAAACAACACAGACTCAACAGGATTTGTGGGAAATGTGTATGTGACATGTGTACTAATTCAGTGAACTAGATAGTTTTCCATTAACTTTCTTTTACCTACGTAAGTCCTAGCTCCCAATTAATTTAAATTCACCAGTTTGCTATTGCTAATCAGTAAGCCTGTGTGGAAGTCACCTGTCACCTGTCGGCTTCATCGTCATCGATGTTAGCTGCTACAGTGGATGTCACGACAAAATCTCCTCCACCCAATCCTGTCCTTAGCTTTCCTAGTTAGTTCACTTATTTCCAGCTGGCTGACTTTCTTGATGTTATCGTGATATGTAATGGGTGGTCTTCCTTGTTTTCTCTTTGTTTCTGTCTTTCCTTGAAGGATTGATATCATAAGGGCCGTGCTTTTGTTTCGGGCCGCGTGGCCGATGTATGCAAGTCTTCTTTTATTTATTTCAGATGTTATTCTTCTGGTGGTGCCAAGCTGTTCTAAGATGCTTGTATTTGTTCTCCTTTCTGTCCAACTTATTCTGAGTAGCCTTCTGTAAAGCCACATTTCAGCTGCCTCCAATCTTGTTATGTCTGCCTTTTTGAGTGTCCAGGCTTCACAACCATATAGTAGGACTGGCCAGATCAAGCACTTAAGTATGTTCACTTTGAGGTCCGTTGGTGTGCCTCTATCCTTCCAAATGTTGTTTAGTTGAACCATTTTGTGTTTTGCCATTCCTATCCTTGTTTTTATGTCCTTTGAGCAGCTTCCATCTTGCGATTTATGTGATCCTAGGTATTTGAAATCAGTCACTTTTTCTAGTGCTGTTTTGTTTACTAGTATCTCCTGGTGTTCATGGTGCCCTGTTCCAGTATGCATGACTTTCGTTTTCTTAGCATTTAGGTGTAGGCCTGCTGTCTTGCCGGCTTCATCCACTCTGTGCAACACTCTTTTCATGCTGGTGATGTTATCTGACATAAGAGCTGTGTCATCAGCGTAGCGAAGGTTTGTGATGTTTCGGCCTCCGATCTTTATTCCCATATCTTCTATGTCTGCGTTTCTCATGATCTGCTCACTATAAATATTGAAAAGATGAGGTGAAAGTATGCAACCCTGTCTGAATCCTTTCTCGATGTTGAAATATGGACAGTTCTCATTGTTCCATCTAATCGTTGCCTTTTGTTCGTGGTATAGTGCAGCGATGAGGGTCACAAGGTGTTTCGGGAATCCCATCTTAATCATTATATCGAACAGGTGATGGTGCCTAACGCTGTCGAACGCTTTGCTGTAGTCTATGAACGTGATGAAGGCTTCGTTTCCATTGCTTCTTATCTGTTCAATCATTATTTGTAGTATGAAGAGCATGTCAGCGGTTCCTCTGTTGGTCCTGTAACCAGCTTGACATTCTGATAGTTCCTCTTCTACCTTAGATTTCATTCTGTTGAGTATGATGATGAGCAGGATTTTGCTGGTGTGACTGATGAGGGCGATGGTTCTATAATTTCCACAGTCCTTGACATTGCCGCTTTTGTATAGCATGACGAATTCTTGTAGCTTCCAGTCTGTTGGCCATTCATTTGTCTGCCAAATTTTGCAGATCATTTGGTGGAGTGCTTTTATTCCTGATTCGCTGGTATGTTTCAGGAGTTCACCTGGTATGTTGTCTAATCCAGGGGATTTTCCATTCTTTATTTGTTTTATTGCAGCCTGTACTTCCTCCAAGAGAGGTTCTGGTTCTTTATCTATCTGTTGTGAGTCTGGTTGTTGGAGGTCCCTCGGGTCTGGTCTGATGTTGTCCGCAAACAGCATCTTGCCGTATTCGTGCCATCTTGAGAGCACATCTTTTGTGTTTGTCAGTGTTGTGCCTTCTTTGTTGTTCAGACTCAAGTTCTGTGGTTGGAAATCCCTCTTTTTTACTTTTCTTATTTGTTCAAACATTTCTTTTGACTTTCTTTGTGTATTACATTGTGTGGAAGTAGCAGTAGTTTATTACACATTTTTTTTTTTACATCTACATTTTGAGTTGCAGATATTCCTCTTTCACACGTGGACAAGGTCAGCTTGATCAACCAACAGTCATTTCTTTAAAGTTAAAGAAAATAAAAGAATGGCACCTAGCAAGAAAGTACCACCACCACCCAAGAGATAGCCTTACAGTGCTTCACCCATGTCGCGATGTGGGTTACATGGGGATATTTCGACTGACACTCTTTCGAGGTCCGCTCCCACAATCGACGAACACACAAAAATAAATACTTGCACTCTAAAAACTAAATAAATCAATTGCTTTCAATTTTAGCAGAACTGTAGGGCAGTTTAATTACAGGAATTAATGTAACAAATATAATTATAAATATAAATATCAATTCAAAGGCAACTGAATCTAACTAATGGAACTACAGCTTTTATAAAGACTAACGAATTCAATCTAACTACTTGCAGGTCATATGAGTTATATGGCAAATAGAATCCGCGCACGTGGAGACGGATCTAACAGTTTAAATTCTATTAATTCAATGAGACATGTTAGGATATGGACATTTCCTCTAGACACGCCATAGAGAATGCTTGTACAACCATGCGTTGTCTGGCGGTAGCTCTGAAACTGTCTTCAAAAGTAAGTAGAACGGTTCACTTTCATCATTACAAATTAGTATGGACTCTCACCATGCGGCCCTCACTAGGAGTGAGAGCGCTGGATGTAAACGCTGTGGGTTTATATCAAACCAAGTAGCTTAGGCTCTGGAGCTTTAAATCAGGCTCCTCACAATGGACTGCTCAACTGCGTCTCTATGTCTCTCATCTGGCTGAGGACTATCGCCGACCACCTCGTAAATGGATTTTCTACATGTGGCCCAGAACTAAGTTCTGTATGGCCTTAAATACTGGACTGCATCTGCAGCTTACCGTCTAATTCCTGGATTGTGATTGGTGCAACCACTTCTAGCTCAGCTGCCGAACTGAGTTATTTTAAGTAACAGCCCTACGCAACGACCTTGGAATCTTTGGTGAAAACCGTCCTCGGTGTGTTGAAAACGCTTTAAAAGAGCCTTTTTAAGGATGTCGTAATTTTTAGAATCCTCGATGTTGAGGCCATGGAATACTTCAAGTGCACGTCCCGTTAATAAATTTGCAAGGCACGAAGTCCATTCAGTTCTTTCCCATCCGGCGGCTACCGCGTGGCGCTCAAAACGATGAATATAAGAATCGATCTGGTCGACCTTATCATTATAGGTTGGAAGCTTTGGTTTTGCTTTAACATTATTCGTTGGAACACTTGGAACCGCGGTCGGTTGGTTTCCTTGCAGCTCTAATTTCTTTAGGGCAATTTCGTGCTCTCGATGAGCCGCTTTGTCGGCTCTTTCTTCTATTTCTCTCTGTCGTTCTCTTTCTTCTTTTTCTTTTTCTCGTTCGCGTTCCGCGGCCTTCTCGGCTCTTTCTTCTATTTCTCTTTGTCGTTCGCGTTCCGCGGCCTTCTCGGCTCTTTCTGCGGCACGCTCTTCTCTAGCTAGGTCTTCTTGTAGTTTACTCTCGCACCAAGAAGCCAGCTGGTCCTCGGGTATGCCTAACAGCTTCGCTGAATTTATATAAGAAGTGTAATTGGCCATTATGATTAGTTACACTCACAATAGGTCTCTACAGGAGATCTATTAATGTTAATGGACAGGTATCCGGATAAATTCACGCAATAGCCCGTCTGACAGTGTACTATGTTATCACTGTAGTATTTACGTTAATCCGATACGCGATAAAAAAAATATTTACTTGTTTAACTCCGCGATTATTTATCCCTGAGGCGATTTGCACTCGTCGGGTCGACGTCCCTAGTAGACGACAAAATACAAACAATGTTTCTTCTTGAATGAAATCGCAGTGTCCTTACTGTTATCACTGCCGATGTAATATATAAATACACGTGAATCAACGAATATTAGATCGTTGATTAATATTTTTAGCTATTTTTCTATAGCTCTTGTATAATTGCAATTGCAAGGTAATTTTATTACCGGTAGTTCTCTTTAAAGAACAATAACTTCAGTAATTATATACTGGATATTCAAGGCAGGTGCACAACTGCACTTGAATGGGGAATCAATATTCCCAATATATAAATATATACTCTGGCGTATCAGCCTTATACGTCACAATAACCAGATAAACTCAATCAATGCGTCAATGTAGACACATGACTCACACAGGCATTATATTAAACAAAGGAATGTACCAACACCATAATGATAAAGGTCTAATGAAAAAAAAAAATACACCAAACACGACGCTAGACAAACAAGAAAAGACGAACGATAACAGACCCTACAAGTTCTGAATATAATTACAGATAGGTGAGAAGAGGACAAGAGAGACGTCTTCCTAAAACAACGAGGAAGATGGAACGCTACAATCTAAACAAAGTGTACAGATCCCTATCAAAGTCCGTTCTCGCGAATGCGACTTCCCACAGTTTCAATAACCACTGGTGTTGCGAGACCGCACAATCTGTCGTCGAGACGGCAGAGTCTGCGACCAAGCCACCACTTTGGCAGGGGGGACCCGCAAACGTAAGAACGCCCTCGCCACCGCCCGCCCGTGAGTTCCTAAACACAGAGAAAAAGTATAAAAAGCCTGTAAAACACGAGGAGGAACACTCAACTCCCCAGACGCAGACAAAATTTTAGGATGGAATCACTTAACTCAAGGAACTGGTGGAGATTCCTTTAGCCTTTGCGTACACCACAGTCAGTCTTTTTTTTGTCTTTCACCGTTCAGTTATGTTGACGTCTCCTTGGCCTCGATCCTCGGGTCAATGGGAGAGCCGGAACTATGTGGAACAAATAATGAAGAAAGCAGTATACAACTAAATAATAAATAATTTTAAACTAGCTCAACGTGCGAGACCACGTGAGCACTGAAACTGAAAAGAAACAAAAGTTAATCAAAGAGAAAAACGATATACTCTAATCTAAATAAACTATAAACTAAACAATGGTGTGTAGTGTCCCCTCCAGTGTCGCGATGTGGGTTAAATGGGGATATTTCGACTGACACTCTTTCGAGGTCCGCTCCCACAATCGACGAACACACAAAAATAAATACTTGCACTCTAAAAACTAAATAAATCAATTGCTTTCAATTTTAGCAGAACTGTAGGGCAGTTTAATTACAGGAATTAATGTAACAAATATAATTATAAATATAAATATCAATTCAAAGGCAACTGAATCTAACTAATGGAACTACAGCTTTTATAAAGACTAACGAATTCAATCTAACTACTTGCAGGTCATATGAGTTATATGGCAAATAGAATCCGCGCACGTGGCGACGGATCTAACAGTTTAAATTCTATTAATTCAATGAGACATGTTAGGATATGGACATTTCCTCTAGACACGCCATAGAGAATGCTTGTACAACCATGCGTTGTCTGGCGGTAGCTCTGAAACTGTCTTCAAAAGTAAGTAGAACGGTTCACTTTCATCATTACAAATTAGTATGGACTCTCACCATGCGGCCCTCACTAGGAGTGAGAGCGCTGGATGTAAACGCTGTGGGTTTATATCAAACCAAGTAGCTTAGGCTCTGGAGCTTTAAATCAGGCTCCTCACAATGGACTGCTCAACTGCGTCTCTATGTCTCTCATCTGGCTGAGGACTATCGCCGACCACCTCGTAAATGGATTTTCTACATGTGGCCCAGAACTAAGTTCTGTATGGCCTTAAATACTGGACTGCATCTGCAGCTTACCGTCTAATTCCTGGATTGTGATTGGTGCAACCACTTCTAGCTCAGCTGCCGAACTGAGTTATTTTAAGTAACAGCCCTACGCAACGACCTTGGGTCGACATCAAAGGTCGAATTACTTCAATACAATATAATATAAATTTTATAGCAATAAATTCTTAAAACATGTTCAAAACCCCGAGCTTTTACTCTGGATCACGGTATTTTCTGTACGTCAACAGACGTCTCAATAACATTTAATTCCTACTCACCCCTTCCCTCTTTACTAAACCTAGTTCAAAACACGAGATACAACAAGTGCTCAGTCATGCACACCTACGCTGTCCGTCTATCCTTCCCCACATCTTCTGTCTATCTATTATAAAAAAAAACTGTTCAAAACAACTTGTTTACGAGACCAAGTTATGCTGGCTCGCACAATAATTACGTTTGTAAAAATTACTCACTGCTCTCTCACAAAAATTTAGTCAGTGGAAACATTTATGAATTAAATCTGTTCTTGACAACCCATACAACTGAAAAAAAAAAAAAGTTCAATCACGGGACCTGTGCATATAAAATGGAACAAATATGCCCAATGCACCACCAACACTTACATCAGGTATATTTCTCATATTATTACATCCCCGGCCTAACAGAACCAAATTCACCCAGTTTCAAACTTACTTCACAGATCTGCATAGGGCCAAATTAAAATTTGTCCTATATTATATGGCTATTCAGATTTTGATGCAGATTAGCAGTATGAACTTAATGGGAATAGCTTACAATTAATTCAGGAGCCGCCCTTTGCAGCAACAAAAATGAGAAAATGAAAAGATCCGTGTGGACTATTACGTTTCGACGATGATGATACACGCTATTTATAGTGATTGGCGTTGCTGGGGAAAACAAAGATTGCAATCGCAGCCATCCAAAATATTTCGAAATATCTGTGTAACGACGAAATTTCTCTCATGAAAATTCTTTCTTTGCCACTTTGGATAAAATAAAATATTTTGAAATTTACGGCACAATTACGTCTCAAATACAGAGCCACCCGAAATCGCTACATAATTGTCTATTAATGGAGAGGGCTCTAGGCTTTCAAATTCCGTAGGCCATTCATCACAATTATGCATCTTGATTCATTCATCGGCACACCGCACGTGACAGCACTTGCAGAACCAGTATGGAACAGTAGTGACATGCTATTATTTTAATAAAATAATAACAGCATGTCGGTGGCGTGGAAGGACCAGTGACAGACAGCGGCTAGTTCACATCAGATTTAATCTTTGGTTGTTTTGGATTTTTCGAAAATCCAATATTGCTTCAATCAATTCAGTTCTCTTAACCCGATGAAGGTCTTCATAGTAAGCGAAAACTTTTTTTTCATCCTTCCATCTCTAATTCTTTTGGAATTTATTGTATAATTTATTTTATAGGCATACCACCCTCCCCCACCACCTCTTTTCTCTCCATTTTAACCAGGCCTATCGGCGAATTCCTCTTCAGGACTTACATTGAGCCAAAAACTGAGCCAAATCTTTGTTTTACACAAGAATCTGCTTTATGCTGGAAATCTGGCAACTGGAAGAGATAATGGGTTGTCCGAGTTGTGACTGTTTATTTCACGATGATAGAAAGACAGGGTAGGAATCTGGGTCTGCAGACTTTTGTCGGTGTGATCTGAGGATTATATTTTCCCTTATATGCAGGTAAGATGATATACATTATGCCGCTTTTCATATCGTTGAAATTTATGGCAACATTTGATATCCCTTTCAAAATTGTGTAGGCTTGATCTAGCAGACATCTAGATTCTAGATCTAGATCTAATCTGTTTTGCTACAACTTTACGTTAGAAGCATCTTGATCCGTTGTCTGTGGCACACAGCAACAATTTCATGGGTACTTTGCGTTTTACCATAAACTAATTAGATCTATGGTCAATGCACTAGGTGCGGTAACGAGGCAGGAAATGGTAAATGCCCAGAAGTAAACAAAGGCCAGCAAGCTTCTGACTGGCTCAATTTATCCACTGAACTCTGGGCTTGTCAGTGAACACTTAAAATTCTCTCTCAGTTAATCTGTGCTGGTCAGAACACTTTTCATGTGTAAGCATCAACTGCATGTCTGTGCGGTCACCTGCTGGTGGCGCAGTCACAAGTTGCTGGTCGTGCAATCACCTGCATGTAAGTGCCATCAGTGCATGCTCTCTGTGCGATCAATATCAAAATAGATCTGATAATCAACCTTCCCATCCTCTTCTTTTCCAATTCCCTGACTTCCCACTCTTTCTTGTCCTCATGCTGAATTTACTAGACTTATTCCTTGATCCAGTTGCAAAATGCCTTGAAATATAGATCTAGCCTGATGTTTGGATTTTACCACAATATTATTCTTTGTTTCTCATTAAATTCAGTTGTTTAC
Source organism: Onchidella celtica (assembly GCA_963931925.1). Lineage (NCBI taxonomy): Eukaryota > Metazoa > Mollusca > Gastropoda > Systellommatophora > Onchidiidae > Onchidella > Onchidella celtica. Next base: position 50,695,431 of record OZ007576.1, read on the forward strand.
TATTAGCTGGTGTGCAGTGGCTCTTTTTGTAAACTCTTTTTTATCATGTAATCATATTAATAATAAGAAATAATGCTGCTAGTGATCCCAGTTGATGCAAACACAACACTGATGTCACACTGCAAAGTGTACCAGTGACTGCATCTCATGCAGGGTGTCAGATGAATGCATGTCAGTGCAGTCAGCGCCATATGTGCATAATCACGCTCATAGTGCCCAGAAAACATATTTTTATTGAAAATTCACCCAAAGTAGAGTGTCCAGAGCACTTCTGTGAGCTTACACCAGACCACTAAATGAAGAAAACTGTAGAGTCACAAATTTACCTTTGAACTCAAGATGGAAGTTTTGGGAACACAAAACTTTGAAAAGTTATTCGGGAGGAGTACCTTACTCGAGCGCCACTTTCACTGTTATCAATTTAAACACATGGAATGGTCAGATGGACCTGGGGGCGTGAGGGTCTAGTCAGTTTGTATCAATCGGCGGTAGTCAGATTGACTAATCAGGCGAAAAGGGGCTGGGGTAGTTGGGCTCTAGAAGTGAAATGCGGTCCCTGCGTCTGGGCAGATTCGAATACTGTATTCCGAATCGATAAGCAGCGGTGAATACACTGAGGGAGGAGTACCTTAGGCTACTCGAGCGCCACTTTGTCAGATCGTCAGATTGATAAGTAACGACGTGAGGGTCTAGTCAGTTTGTATCATCGAGGCCGTAGGCCGATGTTCGTCTGGGCAGTAGTCAGATTGACATATCAGGGAAAGCCCCCGGGGTAGCTATGTATCATCTCTTTTAGCATCTGGTCTTTGGCGCTAGAGTACGGAACTCCTTCCTCGATACGCGGAATCGATTCCGGCCACACGCAGGTAAAATGGCGAACGAGGCAACGGGACCGCATTTATCTGCTAGTAGTTTCTGGTCTTTGGCGCTCGAGTACGGAACTCCTTCCGATTCTAGATCTAGAGGTTGAAGAATTTTTTATGACATGCTCACATCCAAATCTCTAGAAAAAAATCTAGATATCTAGATCTAGAGGAGTAGAAATCTAGATCTAGATTCAGTTGATTTTGAAACTTCTGCGTGCAGGCCTATGCAGATCTTCTACATAGCCAAGATCTGGAGTTTTCAAATAAATATTTAGCTTGAAACTAGATACTAGACTAGACATATTTATATTATATTTGGCATAGATTCTAGATCTCACGTTAGAGGCCATCTGTGTTCACCCGGTTGTGTGTGTATGGAGGGGGGATGGTATAAAAATGAAGTGCATAAAGAGGGGGTGGGGGAGAGTTTTGGGAGTGGCCATGGCCTATGAGCTTTTCAACGGTGGTAATGAATTAAAAGAAACCCTTTTCGCAGCAAATTAAGCTGTTAGATTAGCATAGGGCCTATAGTGGTTCTCAACCTTATTCAGGTGATTGACCCCTTGGGGTCCAAATTTTCTTTCACGAATCACACACACGAAACTAAAGGTGCACATGCTAGACATGATTAGTTTGAGTTTCCGAAGCTTTTTTACTAACATTTGACATATTGTTCGGATAACATTTATACTTCTAAACAAAAATAGAAAATTGGCCTATCCTTCATGGAAGGCATCAACACTTGGCTGTCACTGGTCATAAAATCTGTGTACATGTACTGTTACTGTAAGCAAGTCAGCGACTTTCCCGTGGTTGGTATGCTATGATCAGCTATGTTGTAATGTTTATGAGAAGCAAACATATCACCCCTCTCATACATCCAAAGCCTGTTTCTCTGTTTTTGAGATCTATGTCTTTAAGTTTACGCTGCACTCGATCTTTTTCCTACAAAATAGAAAAACATGGGGGGGAAAAGGCCACAAGAGTGAATGTCCTTCCAGGGGGAAGAATAGATGTTCTGGTGCTTTATCTGGAAAACATTGTACTTGTAGCCATTTTGTTTGAAAATGACTCCATCCTCGATGTAGTGCAAGAAATCTAGTGATTCTTCATTGCAAATACCTGGTGCATCAACAGTGCACTGTAACCATTAGGGTTCGCATCCCTCTCAGGGTCACCTAGATCTCGCAGGTCTTGATCACTCATATGACCTTGCCAAGTTGAGTGACGCGAACAATTACCCTTTTTCCAGAGAAAGACAACGGGATATAGTTTGCCCTAACCAGATTGGCCTTTGCTGCCGTTTAAGTTCACTTCATTAAATTTGGGTCAATCATCAATGCTGAACTGATATTAAAGTTATGTGGGAAGGGGTTGAATGTGATAATTTGGACCCACATTAATGTCACTTGTGTTATTGCAGTCTGGTTTTGCTCATACCGCAGTCATAAATTCAGAAAGTGGTGACAGGTTAGTGTATATGACGCTAAAATAATTCTTCAGAATTTTAGAAAAATTTTCAATTTAAAGCTTCATACACCCCAACCACTTTGAACTCAAGTCTTGCATTTAGGGATAGGGATAAGGTCAAGCTTAGGGTTAGAAAAAAGTTTAGAGATCATCAGTTGCCCTGTTTGGAACAGACATTGGCGATCATGGCTCTCCACTCGGATCTGTCATCAGGCAACCTCAAGGAGTTGTTGTGATGTTTGTTTGTTGTCCATGAATTAAGACTTTCAGTGAAAGTTTTTCTCTGTCTACCCTTGCTTTTCCTGTTTTCCCGTTTAGAGATAGGGATGGAAAAATCCCCCTCTTATGATCTGGACTGGGTGTTTGGGACATATACAGACAGAACTCTTCCCAATCATTTAAAATTCAAAATGACTTTCCTCCAGCACAGACAAAAGGAAATTGGTGTAGATCAGTTTGGTGACTGTATGTATTGTAAATGCTAGCAGTGGTCATCCCCTTGCTGAGAAGTCCTTGTGGTTAGTGTTGCTAGGAGGAGTGGAGTCAGACTTATCTGGCGTGACAAAGTTTAATGTCTAAATTGAAATTTAATGCACTGTGACCATCATTTGTAAATTAATTTTTTTTTCCTCATACAGTTGATGAAAATATTATATTGTAAACATTCATTAGCTCATTTGCTATGGTAAGCCGAATACTCTGCTTGAGTGGACACCGATTTTCCAATACTTATAATCTTATATCTGAGAAAACCTTTCGAATTATTGCATCCTCCTACCCTGGTTCATTGATTAGCTTTTACTTTAATGTATAATATGTTATGTCTAGTGTTCAAATTGAGTGAAAGAAAAGAACTTTGAACCATCCCTAAATTTCAAACTGGATAGTGTTGAGAGTTCCCATTCTCACCTACAAAAGTTACAGTAGGGAATGAGTAATTAAAATGAAATTTGGTGAGATCTATAGTAAGAGTAGTGAAGGTAACAAAAAGGTGAAAAAATAGGCATAGGGCCAAGGTAATTAAACCTGATCACTGTCAGCAAGAGCAAGTTGTAAGATAGAAATGTACAGTAAATAAATCAAACCTGGGTCAGTCTATCTTGTTTCATAGGACTAGGAGGAGGCAGGTACGCGAGAACTTCTCTGATGTTGGAGTGAAAGTATTTGTAGTTGTTTTTAATTTACATCTCTTGACCATCATCCTGAGTTACCTGTTCATATTTTTTGCCCTAACAAATCAAATATAAAGCATTTTAACTTATTTTCTATGGCAAGCCAAATATTCGGCTCATGGGTTTTCACTTCACTAGTAGAAAGCCAAATATTCAACTTGAGTGGACACCATTTTTCCAACACTAAGAGGACAATATCGTGAAGCCTGAAACACAGACTCCTGACCTGGTTCATTGATTTTCCTTTAGTTTGATACATAATTATGTTATGTTCTATTATTATGTCTTGTGTTCATACCATAGATGTCAGTGTATTATATCTATGGTTCATACTGAGTGAAAGAAAAACACAACTTTGAACCACCCCTAAATTTCAAACTGGATAGTGTTGAGAGTTCCTGTCCACACCAATAAAAGTTACCATAGGGAATGAGTTAAGTTGATTGTGTTGTCTCAAAAGCAAACAAGGAACGTACACTTTCAACAAGGTGTAATTCTGATGTTAGATGAAATTTGAAGCTGGTATGGATTACTTTTAAAACCTTTGCCCCAAGATAAGTAGCTGCTAGAGTAAGATGCGCCAGTAGGAATTTGGAAATTTATAAATCCTCTTTGGATAGCATTTGTGAGGCACTCTAGGGAAATGGTCCACATGTCATGCTTGGCACTTTGAGAGCTATACTGCCAAAAATAGATAGACAACGACTTGCCGGTCCTATATCAGTTTTCAGCATAAATAGGTTCCCGAGTCATTTCTTTATGCCTGGGCAAAAAGATTTGAATGAATTCTGTTTATGAATGTTTGTTTGTTTTTTTTTCATGTTTTCTGATCCAATCTAAAGGTCTTTTTAAATTTACGTGGAACTTCTTAAACAAGTTTTTCTCCAAAGTGACTTTTTCTACCTTGCTGCCTTGAGTAGCCATTTATAACTTGGCCAGTTTTCAACATTTTTACATGAAGTAAAGTGTATTCCTCTCAAGACAGTTTGTACTTTCACCGTTTACCCTTAACTCAATTTTGAAAAAAAAAATGGCAGTGTGGACCATTTCCCTGGAGAGTCTCACATTGGAATGTTGATTTGATCATTGTTGTGAAAGTAAGACTTATAAATGGCCTGACCTGACTGTACCCAATATTGATTGACAGAATGGGTGAGCTGCTTGGACCGCCAGGGATTTGGAATGAAGAGGCACTTTGTTTTAAAGAAATTAAATTTATCATGACACATGAACACTGTGAGAGTATTATGAGTAAATACATTCAGGGTGTTAATTACTAGTTTTTGTTACTTCTTAATTTGTACAGTTATTTCATTTCAGGTTCCTATTATCTCTGATGGAGGAAACCAATCGTGGCACTCCACCCAGAAATTCAGACTTGGAGGGAAGTGATTCAGATCTTCAATCGCCACCCATTATTCATTCACCAAGGTCTATGTTAAAGAAGAATCCATGTTTTGATGCATCAAAATTAATTGAGCGTTCACAGTCGGATGCTCTTCTGATCAACAATGATGCTTCAAAACAACCATACGAACGCACAGGATCAGTTGATCAGCTTGGAGTCTTTAAACTGAACAAACCAACGAAACCCAATGTGTCTGAAACCACTAAAGTTTACTTTGATCTGTCCAATGCTGATGGTTCAGAAACGGATGACGATGATGTTGTGACACCCTCATCAAAAAATAAGAGAAAGAAAAGATTGCTGAGTACATCTGGTAAATTAACAATGACATCCAGAGGCTTAGAGACAATTCATCAAGGCGTCGAGCTAAATGAATTGGATAAAAATCATCCAGCTGATCCATCCGTGGATAAAGACTTGACATTTGAGACCACTCCAGCAGAACTGGAGTATATTTTCCCTTCACGAGGGACAGAAGTTGATGAAAATGTTGGCTTAGGCTCACCAGGCCTACCATCTCAAGATCTGGATAGCAGTGATGGAAGTTCATGCTTCTACACTAAATATCCCTTGCGTTTTCCACATGGATATTCCCTGAGCAAATACAGGCACAACCTGAAGTTGAGCTATCAGACGTTGTCGCAAAAGTTGGAGCAGCACATTGTTCAAATGAGAAGTGAGTTGCTGCACGTTGGGGAGCTTCGAGGTGAGGGTAATTTTGTCCATGTGGTCCGCAAACCCATACACAGTTGGGGGAGGGAGGTGTCTGAATTATGTTAAGTACTTGCGTTTATGTGTGTTCGTCTCATCATGTTTTTATTGACAGTAATGGCAGTTCTAACACTGTGTCAATAATGGGAGTGTTATCACCGTGTCATTAATGGCAGTATTATCATCATGGCAGTAATGGCAGTATTATCGTCATGGCAGTAATGGCAATATTATCATCATAGCAGTAATGGCAGTATTATCATCGTGGCATTAATAGCAGTTTTATCATCATGGCAATAATGGCAGTGTTATCACCGTGGCAATAATGGCAGTAATAGTAGTACATGTGTACATGTATTATATAAGTATTATCACCATGGCAGTAATGGCAGTATTATCATCATGGCGGTAATGGCAGTATTATCACCATGGCAATAATGGTAGGGATAAGGACAGGGTTAGGGATGAGATATATTTAGATTGAGGATATCAGGATTGGATGGTAATAATTTCTTATTTTTGTTTGTTTCTGTTGTAATATTTTCCACCTGCTGTGTCAGGTCCACATTTCTTTCCTCCTGAGTTTATTTCAGTGTCTTTTGTAAGATCACCCCGCCCCTCATTGGCCGGGCCACTCCATAAAGTACATAAAATATACCAGAGAGTATGTATTTACAGAGAACAACCACTGCTGTCAAATGGCGAAAACTAGGTCGCGGCGGTAACAACAACCGGAAGGGACCGTCTTCACAAAAGACAGTGTGTGTATCAGTTTACTGTGGTTTGTTCATATTTTGGGGTTGATTGAAACTGTTTTAAGGCCTCTTGTAAGTTCTGACTCCCAAGGGAAAGTACAAAAGGATTTTTTGTTTACCGCTGCGACCTGCATCCCGCTCCATGCTTACTACAGTCTTTTCGCGGCGCCTCCTGTGTCACGCAGTGCAAATTGACCAATAGTGGATACTCCCATACTGATACACACAGGATACATCATACCCTGTGATTATAGGAGCGACTTTGGGACTTTGGAGATGTTTCACTTTTTAATTCACCACCATAAAACTTACGCCCCCCAAACCACCTTTTTACCCCCCCCCCTCCCCTCGGTCCAGGCAGGTACCAAGGCAGGGTCCAGGCTTGAAGCTGTTCCGCCCAGACCCACCTGTTGCACGGCATTCATAGATCAATTTTTGTCGGATCCATCTCCTCACTGATCGATGTCCTCTTATGTTTTCAATAGGACCAAACCAAATTAATCAGAATATTACACCCCCCACCCTCCATCCCTTTCACACACCCGTCCCTCCCCCAGCACTGCCACCCGATACAGTTACACGTGCCAGTTTCACAAATGCATGTAATTTATTGCATTTTTCTCCATGCCCCATATCATCCGAATCTTGGTGTTGTCGAAACATTTAACATTTGATGGACAATTGAGAATACACTTCACTCAGTATGGTCGGTGTAGTAAAGTCCCTTTCCTAACAGTGGCGTAGCGTGGGGTGGGCAGGAGCGGTTGCCCCGGGCGCCACATTTAGAAAGAAAATAAATTTAAAATAATAAATAAAAAATAGAGCCCCTGCCCCCGAAAATCCCCCCATATATTGTTCAACATGGCAAGGTAAATCATGTACTAAGAGCCCACGGGTCAGGGAGCGCAATACCTGCTTTGCCCCGCGCACTGGCAATCCACGCTACGCCACTGTTTCCTAATGTCACTGAATAAATTAATGTTGATTCGTGTGTGTGTGTGTGGGGGGGGGGGGGGTTCATTCATGAAGTGATCCAGAAATAACCTATTCATTAAGACTAAGAGTGACAATCTTTGACTTTGGGGGGGGGGGGGGGAACTACAGAGGTCATTACCTTCAAGATTTTGCACCTCTGAAGAAAATTTGCTCTTTTTGGAAAAACCAACGTAAATATAAGTAGTGTAAATGAATAGAAACCTGGTATAACGCGGCTACAGGAGATCTTGAGGGGAAGATAACTTCCGTCAAACAATGAATCAATCATAACATTTTTATTGATTGGATGGATGTTAGGACAGGCAGCTGGGCCCATCTAGTATAGATATAGGTCTCTTGACAATTAGACTGACCAATAGACAAGCACGGGGTCAGCTGACAAATCGGTGGATAGACTAATTGAACCAAAAATGTTACTTATAAGATCAATAACACGAGACAGCTAGCGTCATGAACAATGCGTATTTTCAAGCCAGTAGAGGGAAAATATTGAATTTTGTTTACTGTTCAGCTATCGCTGCAGGCCTCGATAGAGGTCGCTTTGTTTTATAATAATAACTTGAATGGTGTAGGAAAATCCTGGTATTTCTTTTTTTTAGTCGCAGTAGCTCTGTAACACATCTGCATCATTAACTTATCATTATATCAAGCATTATTTCACGCACTGCGCCATGGGCCCCGCACGCAGTCAGCGCGCAAACTTTGTGCACGATTATTTTAGGAGGCGCGAAGAACGGAGCGCATAGAGATACTATAATACACATGTGTGTTTAATACTATCTCTATGACGGAGCGTCTTATCTTGCTTATTGTATTCTCTTTGTATGGACTAACAGACACACTGACCAGTAGACCGGAGGAAGTCAGACTGTTGGTTAGAGAAAGAGAGATGGAGAGAGAGGGGGAGTGGATGTCACAGAGTCATCAAATCAGACTAGCAATTTTGGTCATATCGCTGGCCCTGTCATGAAACAACACAAGTGCGAAGGGCCTAATTTTACGGGCAAGGTCCAAAATAAAACACACAAAAAGTGTTTTACTTGAAATGATAGACATTTCTTCAACGGTTTAATCATTTGAATACATGCTTTCCTTCTTGCTGAACAGAAAAAATAAATTCGTTCCAGGAGTTCACAGAATATTTTGCAAATATAATTGTTGTGTGAATACACTTACGAGGTTTCGTGATTAGCGTGATCAACACACTGATCGGCACTATGGAACGGGATACCTCAGAGATAGCTTACTAGGATACCTTGCCAAAAGGGGGAAAAAAGGGCAGTTTCGCGGGTATTCGTGGGTACGTGTACATTGTATTTAAATTGTTCAGATGAAGATTTCGCATTGTGCAGTTTCTTCACATCGCATTTTTTTGTTCAGTTCAAGAAGATATAAGCCTGAGTTCTGTGTTCGTTATACTGCTGTGATAGTATAGAAGTGTAATAACTTTACCTGCACAGTTCATAGAGTTCCCGATTGCTGAGAAGTCGCTGTTGCTCTTGTGTGTTTTTATTACACGTGTGCTGTCCCCCCCCCCCCCCTTGCTGCTGCTAGCGTAGTTGGTACTTAGGTATTTGGTAGCTGCTGGGATAGCCAGGGGTACCCACAGACACATACCTGTGCACAGGAGCTTATAAGATAAGATAAGAATCACTTGTTTATCCCATGAGGGAAATTCTCTTTAGAGCGTTTTGAGCACATACCTAGTACGCGTATCTTATTGTGCATCCTTAGATAAACATATCACAACCCAATAACTCAATAACAGGCATACTTTAAGTGACATGGTAGTGAAATCTGGCCCATATGTCTTGTTGGGGGCGAATTCCGCACGTTTAAGATACCCTGGCAGTTGAAGAGCAGGCCGAACGAGGCCGCTGCCCGGGCAAAATTCTCAAATATTAATCCCTATCACAAAACACACACACAAACAAGAACAAAAAAACAACAAAAAACAAGGAAAGTGAGGTGTAAGTGCCAAGGGCATTTGCACCTCCTGAGATAATTATATATTTTATATTTTAATATATATAATTATATATATGTTTTTTGTATACTTGTTTAATCCTATTTGGAAAATTTGCCTTAGTGTCATTGCAGCCCAGTTAACCTGGAGCAGACACGTCATCGTCACGCACAGTGCAGCGCCAGTCGGCGGGTTTCTTTTGGGTGGTGGTGGGGGGAAGGGGGTGGTGGTGGTAGGGATACATTTATAATTTAATTTTGCCGGGGCAGCGGCCTGTTCGGCATGCTCTTCTCTGTTCCAACGTTATAAATAGACCTAAAACGTTAGTGCGGATGGCAAACACCATCGTCTGTATCTTATAATTGTTCCAGGTTGTTCCCGCTACTTCCATAAAATCAAGGAGTCTTTGAAAATTACTTGAAGTTTCAACAATCTCCTTGAAACATTGACAAACAGATGCAAGAGGAGATCTTCTCTCCTTTAAATGCAGGAATGTTGGACCTTAGCGATTAGCATCGGGCAGTTTTAGTGTCAGACGCAACAACTCTTAGAATCTTATTATAAAAAAGACTGTTGTTATAAGTACATACGCACCCCAAGCGATTTGCGCTAGGGGCGCGTACGAATACATGCTATCCCTAACCCAGTCCTTATGCGCACCCCTAAATCTTATCGAATGCCTAACCCTGTTGCCCCCCCCCCCCCACCTTTTCAACTAAAGAGCAGGAGGAAAACAAGAAAATCTGAAAAGAAAAATTAATCATAATTAATTAAGGTTGTTGTTAGAAGCATTTACGGAAGAGCTCTCTAGTTCTGGAGTTACCAAAAAAGCTTTAAAATACGTACCCATAGCTCAGAAAACTTGGGGTACGTACGTACTTGTATTTAATTTGTAACAGCATTAAAAAAAAATAAAAAAATTTGTGACGAAATAATTCATTGTGGTGCAATTCTCAGCGCTACAGTCTAAGTGACAATTTCAAAAAGTTAATTTTCTTAAGTGACAATTAATCCAACTCAATCGCTTTTGTATCGACCGAGTGTGTTGATTCAAGTTTCAGGTATTTTAAATAAAAAGTTGTTAAAATGTTACAAAATACGGTGATCTTTGTTTTGGCCCCCTGCAGTAAGCCCACCGCATCACAAATTAATACGATACAAGTACGATGATAATACGCGTTCAATTCGGTGCGCGCAATTTCCCAACCAGAAATGAACGCGTAATGCTCTGATGAGCATGATTGAAATCTGTAGTAAATTGGTGAGGCTGCAAAATATGAGAAATATATAAAAACCACAGGAAAACTCCTTGGGTATTATTTCTTATGCGAGGCTTTACTAATACAACTTTTTCTTTTTGTCAATTTTTGACTTTGTAGAATATGTGAAGCTTTCTAAACCAAAAGAGAGAGAGAGAGAACGGTGGGTTCACAGGTTTATCCCGGATAATACTGGGTCCCTCATTTAGTACTTTAAAAAAGAAAAATCCCCATGAAAACTTGAAATCTCCCTGAAAACTGATAGGTTGTAGGCCGGGATCCTGCCAAAAGTGCTAGGTTCCACTTTGTGTATCGTTATATAATAAGACCGTATTATTTAACCCTCTAGGCACCATAACGTATCACCAATGATACATACACATTTACCACTCAGTTGCCGTTGCCACAAGGAGTCAGCACGTGAAAAGTAAGTTATTTTCAGCGTTTCCTACAGTATACACAATAAATCAGCTAAATGATCATGAAAAACCCCTTAATTATGTCCCTAATAACAAATTCTCAGGAAATCATAATTTGCTCACAAGCATTAAAATAGAGGCTTAACAGAAACCCCACAAGCCCACATTTGTAGAGGAAGAGCAAAAAACTGTAAAAACATTTCGCTTTGTGCGCTGTTTTATTTTTATTTTTGTTTAACGTCGAATTTATTATGAGCACAAGAAACCGTTACTTGTACAAAATGATTAACCAAGTAGAAAGATAAAGAGGCATTTCATTCCCTACAATGATGTGAGACCAGGCCATTAGCCATCAGTTGACAGAACTGTCTTGTGTTTAGGTCTTTAGTTTAAGAGGGTTCGCGGCTCTTGGCATTTACGCCTCAGTTTTCTTGTTTTGATTTTTCTTCTTCTTGTTTCTGTGAGTTTTTGTAGCAGGGAGTAGTTTTTTTGAATTTTGCCCGGGCAGCGGCTTTGTTCGGCCTGCTCTTCTCGACTTTCAGCTGCCAAGGTATCTTTAACGTGCACACGGGTCTTCTTAATTTTTTTGTCTTTATCCGAGAAGACTAGGTGCTCTTGCCTTCCCACAATAGGATCAGGGACAGGAATCCCCCCCCCCCCCCCCAAAAAAAAATCCAACATGCCTACACTGACCGGGGATCGAACCCGGTACTTTCGGCATGAGATTCGAGCACCTTGCCTCAAGACCAACTTGTCCCTCTGCACTGTCCTGTAGAAAACTCTTGAAGATGTTGGGAAGGATGTGAGAAAGCATTTCTCTCTTTTTTTTTTCTTTTACGCGAAAGAAATTCCTGTCAGATTTGAGGACAACGGAATATTCCAGTCAAGTGCAAGACAGTGGTGATAGTAGGCACAACATACCACGTCATTATACATTGAGTACCGGTAGTGTCTGTGAGCAGTGAGGTGTTCTGTTACAGTGGTTTGTCATTTGCTTTCTACTTTCTGTGGAAATCATACAATGCCGATAGTTTCAGTTATGTTTTTGTGGCTTGGACTTACGTGTCCCCTGGGCTGTCCCTTATTGAAAGATGATTTACTAGGCATGTTAAATGTTTTAAAGTGACATTGTTTATCATAAAAGCCACAGAAAATGATTGACTTTTTTGTCTTCCCCTTTTCTTTGCGTTTTATTGTATCGTTCGGGTATTACTTCTTACGCGAGGCTTTGGTATATCATACAACTTGTTCTTTTTGCCAGGTTTTGACTTGGCCTGTTATCAAAACACCGATTGTGTGCTAGGAAAACCTGACACGACGTGCATGCCAAGATGTGTGTGTCTGCCTTGTGCAAAATGTTTACAAGGCATGAGAAGTCCTTGTTCATGTGAATGTGTGTATTATGTATAGTCCGTTGAGGATTAAAATGACCTGAGATGAGGGAAAACTAAAGTAAAAGGTTGTACAAACATCCCACAAGTTCTGTTGATCCCGTAAATGAACTAGATCTATATGAGCATTTCAGGCAAGATAGATACGGTCAAATTACTTGACTCGACAGACTGAAACCTCATAAAGTTCTGAACCTTGTTGTTTGGTTGTTCAAGACAGGACCAGGTCGTCAGGAAAATGACAGATTCTTATTTAACGGGAACAATCTTTTTACATAATTTCTCATTTGGTGTTTATTCAATGATTGTATGTGAATTTTTACCTCCATTGGCTTTTGCTGAATATCCTTTTAATTGTACCCTGTTGTATTTTATGTACATTACTTGTAGTGTTTATTGTATAGTTTATTGGTTTCTGCAATAAATGTCTTTTGTTTAATTCATTTTTAACCAAAAAAAAAAGTTTTTGAATTAACCCGATACGTTAAAAAGTTGCAGTTGTTTAAAGTTTGTTTCAAGATTTACGCGACTTAGTATAGAACTACTGCTACATTGGCCGCTGTGGTAAATCACTGCGTTAAGCCTAGAGAGGATTTTTTTTTTTCTCTTTTAATGCTTTGTTCTTGTCACTGTTTGACGTTCAAGTTTTAAAAAAGGGCTTACACAATACGTCAGTTGGATATTTAATTTCCGAGAGCAGGCCAAACAACCAATTTCGATAGCCTTCCTTTGCCAGACTAGATCAGTAGATGCCATTAAAATGCCCCCCCCCCCCCCAACAATGATGGCGGCCCTGCCACTTGTGCCAGGATCACAGTGGCGTAGCGTGGATTGCCGGCGCAAGGCAAGTATTGAGCCACCCCCCGATCCGTGGACCGTTATCGCATGGCAAAGTTTATTGGCCCCGTGATGTTGAAAAACTAGAATGTTCGTACATTGGGAGATTTTCTGTGTGTGTGTGTGTGGGGGGGGGGCGCTATTTTGTTTGTTTGTTTTTAGTAGTTTATTTATTTTTTTCGTTTGAAATGTCGGGCCCCTCAGAATTTTGCCCCCGAGGCAACCGCCCTGTGCCCCCCCCCCCCTCCCCCAACAACGTCCCCATTCCACGCAGCATTGCTTCCGTAGATCTCCTTCATTCTGCTGATAGTAAACCATGGGCAAGGTAGAACAACTTGGCAGTTTCATTACACGGACTTGAACCTCTCTGGTTTGGCATAAAATTATCTCGCTTCCTGGCTTCCTGCCTTAAAGACATTGTCTTATCTGAATTTCCTGAAGTGAAGGACACCTGTACTGGCGTTTTATGGAAAAAGATCGTATTTGTCAATCTAGATAAAATTCACCGTTTAACATGATCGTATCTTATTATAAAAAAAAAATAGTGGCGGGATAATTCATTGTGGTACAATTTTGACCTTTTTTTTCATTTTGCTCCACGCTACAGCCTAAATGACAGTTTTAAAAATTATAAAATTAATTTTATCCCGATAAAATCCTAAAGTGTTAATTAATCTAGCCCAATCGTTTTTGTTTCGACCGATTGTGTTGATTCAAGTTTCAGGTATTTTTAAATAAAAAGTTGTAAAAATGTAAAATACAATGATCTTTGCATTTGGCGGACGGACGTGCTTTGGTGCTGCTAACGAAGCAAGAACTCGCAGCTAAGTAAACTGTTTCACTTCGTTCCTGTTGAAGTCTTTTATTGTTCGTTATTTTTTTTTTTAGCCGAAAATTTTGTGTATTTTCTGTCTTCTCTTTAGTTTGCTTTGCATTGTTTGGGTTGTATTTCTCACGCGGGGTTTTGCAGCATACAACCTTTTCTTTTTGCCCAATTTTGACTTTAATTAATAGAAATAATACGCGTTCAGTTCGGTGCGTGCAATTTCCTACCAGAAATGAGTGCGTCGTACTCTGGTGCGCATGACATCTGTGGTAAGACTGTTGAATATAGGAAGCTTTCTACACCAAAAAGAGAGAGATAGAACGGTAGGTTCAAAGGTTTACCCCGGATAGTGCCGGGCACCTCATCCAGGTTTATATTATGAAATAGTGCTCTACCTATTAATCTGGGTTGTTTAATGTTGTACGTCAGATAGTGTCTCTTGGTCATCACAGAATGGAATAGAACAAGAAGTTAGGCACAGAGCAACGCCAAATGCTTTTGTTTTTCTTCTTTTCTTCCTGCCGTCTGGATAATTTTTTTCTTTTGTTGTTGTATACGGTGTTTTCCCAGAAAATTGCAGCGCCATGCAAGAGATTTCCTGTCTTGGTTGTGATTGTACAGCCAATACCCGCCCAGACGGACACCTCCACAATAATCACATCTAGAGAGGAAAGTGGGAAAAATAAAAGAAGGTTGGGGGCAGGCACTCACAGATCCTGCATTGTAATGGTGGAATTAATTGTAATAGCTGAGTTACCCGGCCCTGCCCAGGAGAAATATCTTTATTACTTATATGATCTAGATCTAGGACACAAAGTAAAGTTCCTTTCACAGACAAAGAAATACAATGACAGAATCAATATCGACTCGGATTCCGCGCAAACTTTGGAGTTTGTTTACCCTTTTTAGCTAAAGTTTTCAGGCGATCCACGTTTTCATTAATCCACAATTTGCTTCCTTCAGCGTGTGAACGATGAGAGAACTGCCCCACGGTACTAGATCATAATAGCGTGTCCCTGATCTAAAAGCATGGACCCGGAAGTGTTTGTTGCGAATTTCACCTGTGAATTATGCAAAATGGACAAAATTACCCAGAGTTTGCAGCATTTTTATATTATCCCCTTATCACAATAAGTCGAGTTAAGGGCGATGAGAATACTTCCAGAATTTTTGAGCTCTCTCAAAAAGGGCCTTTGAGGGCAGAGCTTTCATCCTTAGCTCCATTAAAGTATGATTTGTATTAATGTATACTTCTTTAATTCCAGTTGGGAAATTTCCCTTTGTATCATTGCAGCCCACTTACAACTGGAGCAGACATGTCGTCACCACAGTACAGCGTCGGTTGGCGGTTTTTTGGGGGGGAGGGGGGGGAGTAGGGAGTAGGGATTAGGTTTTTAAAATAATTTTGCACGGGCAGCGGCCTGCTCTTCTTGATTTCGAACAATCAGCGTATCTTTTCAACGAGCACACCCGCCTTCCGAGTTTCTCGTCTTAATTCAAGAAGACTAGGTGCTCGATCCTACCTACCATAGGAGCAGGGACAGGAAAATATGAGAAAAATCCCAAAATTCCAGTATGCCTGCACCGACCGGAGATCGAACCCGGTACCGTCTGCATGGGATGCGAGCACTTTGCCTCTATACCAGCGTTATGCACGATATTTTAAGGAAAGTAAATGTTGCTTTGAAACTCCCCCCCCCCCCTCCCCCATTCTCCCTCCACCCCCCCCAACCACACACACACACACAAGCGCAGACACACTCACACCTTACCACCTGGAGTGTATGTGAATTGCGACTTGACATGGGCATCTGAGATAATGAATGGTCTACATGACCATTTTAGTTGTGCATTTGTTAGGAAGTGTACGCCGGATCTCTGCCAACAACAACAGAGTAGCCACTGCAGGGGTGATTGAACATTGGCATGTAATATCCATGAGTGCTAGACTTGTCCTGGTGATCAAAGCTGTCTGTCGGGACAATTGTTCTCTTTATAATGTTCTGTTGTAACGCTGTGAAAGTGGTGCAAACCATTTAAAAAGTCTGTGATGAGATTGTCTGCACACACACACGCGCGCGCGCGAACACACACATACATTCACACACACACATACACACAAATTTAGAGAAAGAGAGAAAGATAGGAAGAGAGAATTAGATGGGGGAGAGAGAGAAAGAGAAAGAAAGAGAATTGGGAGAAGGTAAGACTAAGAGAGAGAGAGAAAGACAGAGTGAATTGGGGAAAAAGGGCGGGGGAGAGAGAGCAAGAAAGAGAGGAGGGGGTGCATCCCCAGCCTTCGGAGTGCGTACCTTCTATTCGTCGCTCTTGATAAGCTTTTACAACATGTAACAGACCGTGGGTGCTATCGCACATGTAGTTTAAGTTGTAGTCCATGTACCGTTTAGGTATGGTTGAAGTGCTATTGGTCAACCTCAGAGGTGCCAAGAGACAATGGTAGGGGCCTATATGTAACAGACGCTTTGGGAGTCAAGGAGACAGTTTTGTTTGCAAGGCGTTCTTGTCATAGCAGTAGTGATACAGTACTTATATTTCAGTGACTGGACAAATACGGAATTTGTCATGATACATGTATTTGTACTGAGCACTGGAAAAGACTTGAATAATCTCAAGTACTGTGTATGTGGAATGATCTGTGTGGTTAGGTCATTATTTTAGGAGGTTCGCCGCTCTTGACATTTACACCTCACTTTTCTGGTTTTTATATTTCTTGTTCTAGTTTCTATGTGTTTTTGTGGTAAGGATTAATTTTCATAGAAATTTTGCCTGGGCACCGGCATTGTTCGGCCAGCTTTTCCCGACTTTCAGCTGCCAAGGTATCTTTAACGTGTACACGGCCCCTCCGAGTTTTTGGTAGCGTACTTATCCGAGATGACTAGGTGCTCGATCTTTGACATGCCCGCACCGACTGGAGATTGAACCGGTCGGTACCTTTGGCATGGGAGGCGAGCACCTTGCCTCTAGACCAGGGGTCACCAAACTTTTTTCACAGAGGGCCAGATAACTGACCGACTTACAAGCGCGGGCCGCATACGCAATCTGTTCAATACTTGCAAGCCAGAAGAAAAACTCGAGACTGGTTTTATCAAATAAAATCAAGTACCATGGCGGGCCGGATGAACTGACGTCGCGGGCCGTAGTTTGGGGACCCCCTGCTCTAGACCAACGTAGAACGGTCTTCCTCCGGCAGTACGCCACACATTTAATGGGTTTCCTTTTCTGTTTCAACATTCGTCACGAAGTAGGCGAGGAAGAAAAACAAAATGTTGGTGTGAGGAAGGGATGAAACCGTGTTTGGCAGAGGACTGGGTAACGAACAGGATAATCTTAAGTGTCTACGCGGTACATGACCAGTGGGGGTTGATCAAAGCATAAAAAGCAAAAAGAATGCTTACATAAGCACTATAACTGCAAGCATTACAGTTTACATCGATAATAAAAAGAGCGGTAGGTACACAGCGAGTCACTGAGGTGAAATTTACGACATTTAATATCGATTTGCAATTCAGAATTTCGCTGGCGCTACCATAAAACCGCATAAATTTTTATGCACAAGACTGATTTCTTGAGATGCTTCCTGTTATATTATGTAAGTGCTTTTCAGTAGGCAAGTAACAAACATTTAAAGTAATATATTCCCCACCCCACCCCCCAAAAGGGCATATACTTTCAGGAATACTGATTTAAAGGTAAACCCATTTAATGTTAGTGCTTTGTACCCAGATTTACCTGAAATCGCTTTTTGTGCAAAATGTGCAAAGGCGATATTGAAGTTAAGTTCTCTCAATTTGACAGTATTGCTAGGTTAATTCCAGTTTTTCTTGGCTTAATGTAGCTCTCTGATAGGTTTTATTAGTTTTGAGAAAGTTCTTTCACAATGGAGGTTGAAACAATGATAGTTCTGAAATTTTGTGCCGCTGGCAATCGCCCGTGTGGCCCCGCCCACGCCACTGATCTCCCTTCTCTCTGGTGAAAATGGACATAATTACTTGTTGCATTGAATCGACGATAGGTGGATTGGATTTCCAGCCATTCATAATGTATGAGATCGCACTTGGTTAGTGCGAAAAACGGAAACCTATCGTGGTGACATCATTGGTGCCGACAGCAGTGACCTTGTAGGTATTGTTGTTGATCATGAACAGGTGGGTGACGAATGCCGCGAGTCATGGCCTCGGTGTGGCCGGGATGTCAGGAAGTTAAAGGGAGAAACAAGAAAGAATCCACTCTTCCTCTGAACATCGTCATCTGTCTCGCTCCACCTGCGGAGTTTCTTACCACTCGTTAGAATTAATTAAAGTTCTCTGTTACGCATGATTACCTAGATTAAATTTTATTGGTACAAATATTCCATTTTTGATAAGTAAATAATCTTGGCTGCCATGTGTGTCTCATAAAGAATAATTGTTTCTGAATCTACATGTATTTTGAATGAAAGAGAAACTTGACGACATTGCAGTAGTAAGCCATGCCCTTGCTTAGATGATAAATACATAGGCACTGTATAACCTTTGAATTTGATATGCCACGTATATGTAGATTTGCAGCCTTCTAGTTACGTGTTTTAGTTGTTTAGTTTAGCAGGTTTCGCTGCTCTTGGCATTCACGCCTCATTTTTCTTCTTTTTATTTTTCTTCTTCTTATTTCTGTGTGTTTTCTTTTTTTTTTTTTTGTTGTGGTAAGAATAAGTTTTTTAGAATTTTGCCCGGGCAGCGGCCTTGTTCTGTCTGCTCTTCTCCACTTTCAACTGCCAAGGTATCTTTAACGTGCGCAATGTGCACACGTACCCTCTGAGCTTTTGGTTCTTATCCGAGAAGACTAGGTGCTCGATCCTCCCTACAATAGCATCGGGGACAGGAATTTTTCCGCCCAAAATATTCCAACATGATTGCACCGACCGGGTATCGAACCCGGTACCTCCGGTATGAGTGGCGGGCTCCTTGCTTCTAGACCAACGTATCCCCTACAGCCTTTTAGTTATGCTCCTCAGTTGAAAAATATTATACTGTAAACCTTAAAAAATTTTAACACTGCTGATTGGTGATGTTGTTGAGGGTGTGGTCGGATCGGATCAAATTCACCCAAACGCCAGAACTCTGGAAATGTTGATTTGAAGCTCACTGACACAAACTGCCCCGTCAGTAACACGTTGTTAATTGTTGGGTTTCACTAAACAGGTTTAGTTTTTTAGGTTGGGTTTCACTATTTGCCATATTGTTGCAACTGCTTTTTTTTTTTTTTTTTTGCCTTTTCCAGAAAATAAGGATTGAAATTTGGTCGGCAAAGGGGCGAAAACGCATGAAACATTACGTCACAAACACATATCGGGAAACGTTTTTAAACGATTGGAATGACACTTATACATAATGAAATTAAGAGTAAGAGAATCACGTTCATTACAAAACCTCAAATCGGCAAAAATGTCATATGCTACGATATGGCAAATACCCCTTGAAAATGCAGTGGGTACACAGCCACAACTTTCACAAGCTGTACATGCCCCCCCCCCTTTTTTTTTCCCTTTGCTGAAGTAGTAGTGATGCCTTGGGGTGGGCCAGTTGCAGTGCCGAATGGGATGAACCTGGTAGGCTGACAGGTCAGTTGGTCGAAAGATTTGCAAAAATACTTTGGTGAGTTTTGCCCAGTTTGCTAGGAATTTACAACTGAAAAGTGGCTGTTTTTAGGGTCTGGTAGTATTGTTGTTCACGATACTGTCCTGGTTGTTGTTATGTTTGTTGTTGTCGACCGTACTGTTGCGTTAAACAACGGTGCTTGTGTTTTTGCAAGTACAATTTGCTGTTGTGTGTTGCTGTTTGGTGAATTCACCTTGGCTAAATAGGTCATTTTAAGGTCTTTGCCCCTCAGCCCCAATGGGGTGGCCAGCTGTGTGACCTTTGACATACGTGGCCAGGTCAGTGCGAGAGATCAGTAACTCGCTTGCGGCTCGTGTGTGTTGGATGTGAGGCTACATAGATCTAACGAGGACTGTTGCTGTGACACAGGCGTGTAGTGTGCTCACTGGTCTCAGTTATGTAGTACACAGTATCTTTGCTGTCACAACAATGGTGCCCCGAGTGGTTCAGTTGTATGGGATTGTGAGTTGATGCAGAACTGATGGCAGTGGACGTGTAGTCTTCCCTCGGGGTTTTGGTATTCAGTGACTTCATCAAATATTGATCACTTTCCACGGTACAATCCTGCATTCAGTACTGAAGAAAGTACACTGCTGTATTCTTGACGGATGAGAATCTGCCTTTGGCGCGAATTTCAGTGACCACTAGGCCAGTTTTGTTCACGAACTGTTGGGAAGAAATGCGAAATCCAGAGAATTTGATACATCTCGCACTGCAGGATCATGTCATAACTGAGTTTTAACGGAAGACGGGGGGGGGGGGTGGGCAGGCAGTTGTTATACATGTACATGTGTTAAAAATGGATGTCTGAGAATTTTATCACCACATGTCACTAGTTGGTTATATTTCACCATGGGTTTGAGTATTGACCGTCCTACAATTACATAGTTCAGCAAGCGTTATCCGACTGCACACTTGATTGCCTTTGTAGCCGTACTGAAGATTCAATAATATCATGCATAATGTATCCAAGAAGAACAGGGAAAGATGCCAGGACTGGGCTTTCGTTGTCTTATAGTGATTACTTACAGAACTAAAGTTGTGGTAGCGTTTTAGTTTTCTCAAGGCGGATTCAAATGTACAAGTTTCTTTTTCCAATTATAGAAGGGGGGGGGGGGGGAGCAGTGGGATACGAGACCACTGCAGAATTCAGCCAGATGTGCGTCACTGCATAAAGCAGACAATAAACTTTTTAGATTTCGGAGGTACAGCAGTGTTTGTTTACATAGTGTACAGAATTCGTAATATTTATGGTCCTGATGGAGTGAGTGCAGTGAAGTTGGAGTAAAATTAATTGTACTGTAATGGTGACCTAGATAGAATTCTCTAGTACATATCGTAAACATTGATAATACATGTGTAACATGTAGATTAACATTCCGTAACTCAGCATAATAATATGTGTAAAGTGATTCGTTAATCACAATCTGTTGTCACTTATTCTGTCGACACATGTTACCGATATAATTATAAAATACGTTGATGTTATGACAGCTGATGGCACAAAAAATCATATTATACATGTATTTCATGTCATGTAACAGAAGTAGGCCTACATCATTGTATATAATGACATCATGCATCTCTCGTCATCAGTGAAACTAACACACTTAAACTGTGCCTGTTCGTATTGGACATTTTCTTACAACATTATGGTTCATATTTTGCTTTTGACCACGTGGAATATGCTTCAGTTCTACTGCAGGAAAACGGTGAAAATAAATATTTCGTAGGCTTGCCCAGCATGTTTGATTTCACTTGTGTGCAAAAGACAGGGTCAATCACTCTTCTGTGAATATCAACGGTGTTGTCTGCTTCGAAGGATGACCTAGGCTAGACTCCGTAGACTGTAAATGTTTACACATGCGCCATAATATCATACTTGAAGTTGACTGATTTAACTTATAGATCTAGACTCAGAGAATGGAATATTGGTGTTGGAAGTGGAACAAGAAGCCACCATAACATGGACTAAGTCATGGAAGGATACGTTTGGACAGAACCGCATTCAACTGTTGGAGACATTGGTTAATGTCAGTCACATCTGTGAAACAGTTGGTAAAACCAAGTCTAGATCATCTAGCTCTACATTTGGTATACAAGTAGTGAATACATTGTATAATGAATTCTTAATTAAACGCAGGAACATTGTGATGGTGAAGATGGCCATCATTGTGTACAGGAATGAACTTTTCCTGAGCTCATGGATCTGTAGTAGATCTAGATCTAGAGTCTATAATACACCAGTGTGATTTCTTGTAGGGGTAGATTCACTGTAGACAGTAAGGATGACGTCAGCAGCATCTCCAGTCGCGATTCATATGAAAACCCCAGCCCCGAGATACGGGGTTCCTTACTGGCACTGGGTCACCTCAATGGCTGTCGGTATGTTGTTCAAAGAGTAATTTACATGTTATATATCTCTGTCTGCTCACGACAGCCGTTCCCTGTGTCAGAGAGTTTGTGCCCATCACCCAACTCTCATCCATACACAAGAAACACGTGAGATTTACACAACATGCAACTTGCAACCACTCACTCAGAAATCTGTTGTGGTACATAATAAGACCCCGTGTAGAAGCCATTCTAGATTTAGTTGGGTCAAATTCATTTTCCAATATCAGGATGTAGATCTTCATGTAGAATGAAATGTAGCCTGTCGTTCTAGGTGGAGTCTAGGTGATAAATTTATACGACTAGAAGTAATTAGTATTTTCTTTTTGTTATTATGAAATGGAAATTGAACAGAGAATTTATGTCAGGCGCAACGCCAGATGTGTGTGTGTGTGGGTGGTTTTTTTTTGCCTCGCGACTGTTCTTTAATATTGTTGTTTTTTGGTGTACTTGCGGAATTTTTCTAGAGCACGGCAGAATAGTCACTGTGCAAATTCAGAGATCTTCCCGTTTCTGTAGTTATGAAGTAACATCCCGGTACTTTTAGATAGTTCAGGATTGATTTGAGCAGATATGACTAACTGAAGGAATGAGACCGCCGCCTTGTCACCCCCCCCCCCCCCCCCAGTTCATTTTTTTTTTCTGTTCCTCACTTTAAACCTGACCATCCATACGTCACAGATTAGTTCGTCACTGAAGAAACCATGATTGAAATGAATCAACATTGAAAAGTGCCTTTAAGATAAGATAAGATAAGATATTATGACTTTATTATCCTGTTTCCAGGAAATTTGTTGTCACACCATCAGTAACAGTACAAATGCAATATCTAAGACCTACAAGTCTTTAACGCACACACGCACATTGCTCACACAACATTGCCAACAAGTAAGAACATTGCTCACACACACATACTGTAAGAACAATCCATTAATTAGGAAAAAACTAACAACAGCATACCACATCAGGAAACACTGCTACTTCGAATTGCGGATGGCAAAAAAGATCGTCTATAGCGCTGTCTGTTTCCCAGTGCTGTTAGTGCTGGGCTATGAAACGTTTGCTTAAGGATTATTTGTTGTTGTTGTTTTTAGCCAAACGGAAACAAGATCGCAAGATGGTGATACGGTGGGTGAATGTCGGGGATGCGGCAAATGTCAAATTATTTACTCTAATACTGATCGGCTAAAACAGCAACTACTGTGGCTTGCGTGTTGGTCTTTTGGCATGTAAATAATTAAAATTAAAGTGGGACATTCAGAGGTGCTGTCTACCTTGGGAATCACTGGCTTTTTTCAAGACACAGGACGAAAGAGCTGGTTTGAGTATGATGATGGCCATTGGCGGTTTCTGTGAAGTTGACATCACACGATACAGTATCCAGTTCTGACCTTTAGTCCTATCTCCGTGATGCATGGCGTAACTGTCCAAATCCCCAAAACTGTATTTTCAGTAGAGGGATGAGGGTGTCTGGGCCATGACTGACAATTCATTGGATTACAGTGGGTGGATACAATCCCTGGATGAAAGAGATCTTTCATTGAACAGTGAACAGGGCACATGTTGGTCTAGAGGCAAGGTGGTCGCCTCTCATGCCAAAGGTACCGGATTCGATTCCCGGTCGGGGCAGGCATGTTGGAATTTGGGGATTTTTCTCACGTTGTCCCTGATCTGTGGTATCTGATTTTCTGTGTTAAGGACGAAAAACTCGGAGGGTCCATGTGCACGCTGCGCACGTTAAAGATACCTTGGCAGTTGGAAATAGAGAAGAGCACGCCGAACAGGCCGCTGCCCGGCAAAATAAAAAAAACAACCCAACTAACTAATCCTTAGCCCCCACCTCCCACCCAAAAGGCCGACCGGCCCTGTGCTGTGGTGACGACGTGTCTGCTCCAGTTGTAACTGGCCTGCAGTGACACTAAAGCAAGTTAAAAATTTTTTTAAGGCAATATGTACAAAATGCAAATATGCTTGAATTGAGTGAAGATTTAGTTTCCTGGGGAATGGGGATGCTGTGCCTTGTGACACTTGATTTCATACTCTTTGCTGGCATCATTTCTGGTGGTGGCATCAGTAATGTCAAGGCACACGACTATAGGGGAACGGTGCTTGCGTCTGGTTTCTTGTGGGAGATCTGAACATCTATTAGCGCAAGTTGAGAAGTGAAACACGGAGTGTCTGAAAATACTGGCTAATACACTTGGCAAGCTGAAACTAAATCTGATGAGCGTAACAATTTCGTCAGTTTCATGACGAAGGGACGAATAGGTAACACCAGCTTGTTATCTATTCGCTCCTTCGTCATGAAACCGACGTCTTGTTAGAGTAAATATTTGCTAGGAGTTTGATCATCATCAGCTTTCATTCGCCTGCACCAAAAATCAGTTGTATTTGTCTAGGTGAAAGTTTTGAGTTGTGAAGGAAGCAGAAATATGTGGAAGCAGGGTGAAATGTTTAAAAAACCACAGAAAAACTGCGGGGTTGCAGCGAGGCTTAAAGCAAGTCAAAAATTGGCAAAAAGAAAAAGTTGTATGTAGCAAAGCCTCGCGTAAGAAATAACAGCCAAACGATATAATGAAAAGCGAAGAAAAAGGGGAAACAAAACAAAAATCTCAATATTTCGATGATGAATCTTTATCATGAAAACAACAACATCAGGAATACAAAATGAAAATTGAACAGATAAAACAATCGCACAATAAAAAAAAAAAAAAATGCGTAATAATATACAGAGAACATTCCACACCCCCCCCCCCCCCCCAAACGACAACAAGCAAACAAAAACAACCGCCGACTGGCGCTGCACTGTGGCAACGATGTGCCTGCTCCAGTTGTAACTGGGTGCAATGACACAAAGGCAAATTTCCCAAATGGGATTAAAGTAGTATACAAATGCAAATATATATAGAGAACATTAAATCAAAATGGTAACTTATCTGCGGGTCTCGTGGCTTGTACTTGCCCTACGCCAGGCTTTGCTGCATACAGCTTTTTCTTTTTGTCATTTTTTGACTTTGCTTTGGGTGAAGTACAAACTGATGTGTGAATTGATAGTCCTCACCTTTGTGAACTTTTTGACTCTGTATCTTGTGCAGGTGCTGATCAGCCCATGAAGATAAAGATCTTGGGGGACATTCTGAAGCTGACCAAAGAGGCATGGGACACGCCAGTGTACGGCCGAGACTTGGCCTACAGCTTATGCGACATCATCCGCATGGAAGGGCTTCTAGACCAGCTGATTGTCAACTGTACCAGTACTAACAGAGACTTGTTGCTGGCATCAGCCAACCTCTTGGAACAGGTTTGTTTGTTTGTTTGTTTGTTTGTTTCTTTCTTTCTTTCTTTCTTTCTTTCTTTCTTTCTTTCTTTCTTTCTTTCTTTCTTTCTTTCTGTGTATGTGGGGAGGAGCAGTACTCAGTGTTGATCCCACAATTTGCAGGGTGAGTAAAAGAAAAACTTCAGAACTGGCAGAAAAATATAAATTTTTCTTTTCTGTGTTTTTTTTTTCTCCAATTGCGGAGATTAATTTCAGTAGCAATGAAGAAGGTACCAACTTTGATAATACATGTATACCACAGAAAGTTTCAAAAGCATGATGGTAAAATTATTGTAATTTTTTTTTCTTTTTTTGTTTGTTTTGTTTTTGTTTTGTTTTGTCTTTTTAACTGTTAGACAAACAGTTTGATGAATTTATAAGAAACAGAAAGTTGTTTTGTTCTTCAAATTAAATGTTTACAACATAAATGGTCAGTTGCATGTAATATAGTTATGTGGCAGAAGCAAAATTTACATGGACATTTAATGAGGAAAAGATTTTTGCTTTTCAGTCAAGGAAGGAAACCCACTGGGATGTTAGTTAATGTAGATTAACATGTTTCACCAGGGTTTTTTATAGAAAAAGATGCTTGGGGGGGAGGGGGGGGGGGAAGCAGCTGAATTGTTTTGTTGCATTTATGTTGTCTTTCGACTGGGCTGGCTCGGAGTATGGCGAGACTTCTGAGACAGTCAGCTTTGATGAAGTTTTATCATTGAATTGAAAAACATAGTTTGGGCATATCTGGTGGGTGCTTGTGGTAGGGTCTCCTTCTATCCTGTTGTTCTGTTATATCTCGTTGTCTTGCTTTTTCCTAGCACAATGATTAATGTGACCGTTGTTGTGTTCAAACTCAAACTCAAACTCATCAATTATACATAAGTAGTTAGAACCATACATAATATATCGCATAAGAAGAAGTGTTTCCTAATGTGTAGGAAACCCAGTCACTGAAGTGTGGCGCAGTAGGGTGAACATGGTGCTGAGGATAACAGAAACACAAATGTATGTTATAACAGCACAGAATCAGCTCCATGTCACAGTCACGCTAATTTGAGGAAACAGTAAAGACATATTATATCTGATATTGTTTGGTACTATCAGAGAGGTAAATTTTTGTCCCAAACCATCATTTTGCTTGCATTTTTCCAACTGAGTGGCTGTCATACATGTTACTGATTTTGCCCAGTTACCTCACAA
The DNA here is from genome assembly GCA_963931925.1 of Onchidella celtica. Classification (NCBI taxonomy): domain Eukaryota; kingdom Metazoa; phylum Mollusca; class Gastropoda; order Systellommatophora; family Onchidiidae; genus Onchidella; species Onchidella celtica. The sequence goes on from OZ007576.1 coordinate 50,722,068, forward strand.
ACATCAGTCTTGCAGTAGCTACTAAGTTCTAGTTGACTGCCATGCAAGGACAGGTGATGGTCATATCGACTGAAAACATGTAATAGAGGGGGGGGGGGGGGGGGGGTTATTCAGTCGTCATTCCTGATGATGTCATTCAGACCTGCTAATTTCTCAGATTTAACAACTGTGGCAGGTCAGGCTATTATAGGGATTGCCATCAATAAAATGGACATGGAGGTAAACAACAAGAATGATTGTAACTTTATAGTTCAGTGATGATCAAATAAAGACCAACTGATCCGTGCGTAAGCAGCAGATAAATAAACTTAATCCAGTTTAGCTCCAGTTAATGACAGCGGTAGATCCAAATTGATGTGGAGCATGTATGCACACATACGTAGGCACACACACACACACACATTTTTGTCGGACTCTGTAGCCAACGCACAGGGTTTATTTTGTGCACTGTAAATGGAAGGGAGTGTAACGGGAGGAAGGGAAACTAATTTTAGACCCCAGTGGTGTAATTTAGCCAGAGGCATGGGTCTTTGAATATGTCAAGCAGGTTAATGACTTGGACATCTGTAAGAAAGTTGATCACAAATTCGTGGAGTGAAGAAGGTGTATGGAGATTGTTTTACCTATACACTGGTCTGTGCATCAGGGAGTCAGTTACAGCTACAGCATTTGGAATCCACGGATGCAGCATTGTCAGATTAAAAAGGAGCTTTTTTTTTTATTCTCTGATGATCTTCACAAACAAAATTTCAGAGTTGTAGGTACATGTATATCTAACCTGTGAATAGTTTTGGAAGAGAACAGTGCATGCAGTCTTTAGAGAGGCCACTTACTCTGCCCTTGTTGAGGAATTTCATCCATACAGAATTGTCATATGGCGAGAGTCATTATCATCTTTCTGTCGTATATGCAGGTCATGTCTACCCGCAACAGGGAGCGTGTAGCCAAAGATGGATTGGAAGCTATTGTGAAAATGACCCGAGATTTTGCAGGAGATCACGAGATGGCCGCAGCTACAACAGGTAAATTTAACATCATTCATTGGAGAGATCTAGGAAAATCAACCGCAGGTTTAAAAAATGAATACATCAGACTTGTCTGTGTCTGTTGTGTACAGAATCCTGGAAAAGTTAGACTTACATGATTTCAATTGTTTTAAAAGTTTTTGGCCCATTATTACATGAGAGTAGTAGAGGTGTTGTTTACTTTTTTAAAAATCTTTTATTCATCCAGCAAGTTAATTGTGGTGTCAGATATTATTTCATGTTCTTTTTTATCGTCATGAGTGATTTTGTTTTCTTTTCAAAACCACACATGATCCCTTTCAACTCGGGTGGAGAAATCGACCTTCATGGGCTAAGAGAGGGATTGGGGATGTGGAATGGGGGGGGGGGGGGGGGTCTGCATCTCTTAGTGTGTGGCATACAATTATCAGATATCAGTGACCAGATCAAGATCTAGAGCTGTTAGAGCACCATAGACTTTACTTACGGCAGAATTCAAGTTTGACCATTGATGGGTTTCAGGTATCCTTGAGAACATGTTCAAATTGTCAGAAGAGACTTGCACCAAAGTGATCAACTTGGGGGGTTTGGATGTGATCCTGCGTTGGTGTCGCTGTGGGACAGATTACTCCATACTGCGGCGTTGTGCCAAGGCACTGGCTAATCTGTCATTGTTTGGAGGGGCAGAGAACCAAGAAATTATGTCCAAACACAAGGTTAGCCCAATAGTTATGATCATGAGTACAAGAATGGTCTAACATGAAACACCGAATACCGAGACAGACCATTCCTTCCTTCACTATATGTCCACAACTTGCGCGCATATGAACACGGTGAGTACTACTAAGAGAGCTCTGTGGTACTAGTCGTTTTCATTCAGGTATGAAGGATTGTGGTGCGAATTGTTGCATTGTGGACATTGATGGTACGTGCGCAAGTCAACAGATGGAATTTGGCAGATTGAACTGTCTTGGTATCCTGTGTCTCAGGTCTAACTACACTTTTGTTTTCAGAAAATTGAGTTCAAACGTTTTTTTTTTCCATCGAACTGTAACCGTCCACATCTATGAATGGAAAAGACCAAGAGCACCATTTCAGACCAAAAAGAAATCCACAATAGAACTTAGAATTTGTGGTGTTGCTACAGATCTCATACGAGCGAGGTCACCATGCTTTCCTTTCTTGGCACAAAACTGAACGAATGTCAAATGCATGTTGTTATAAGTTTTTTTGCTCTAGGGGTACGTATTCTAGAGCCCTTAGTAACTTCAGGGCTAGACAACTCCTTCCAAAATGCTCATAGCAACAGCTTAATTAATTTTGATTAATTAATCTTTCAGATTTTCTTTTTGTTTTCCTCCTGTTTTTTTGGTTGAAAGGGTAGGAGGATGGGTTAGGAATTCGATAAGATACAGGGTTGAGGATAAGGACGGGCTTAGGGAAAGTAGGTATACATGTGCGCTTGCGGTGTGTGCGCACTTATAACAACAGCCATGCCAGGTACAATACCCTGTGGGCATTACTGCGCTAAGCACACTATTCCTTTGAGGGAAAAAGTGCCGAATGGAGTGCTTAGGTCAAAAAGGCATATTTAGTAACAGCAAAGGTCAAAAGTGAATGCAAAGGAAATTTTGCCCAGCTTCGAAATTGAGAATCGCACAGATTTCAGAAAAGTAGTTCCCGACCAAGTATACCAATGAAATGTTCAAAAGGCACCATTTAGACTGAAGAGAAACCTGCCAAAAAAACTTTGGTTCGTGTAGGCGCAGAGGTGGGTTGGTTAGGGGTGGTCAGAAAAATTGTCATGGTTTTTTTTTCATATATATAGATATGAAGGACAACTTTCGAAGTTGAACCCTACCCTTTCCACGTCACTTTTTATAGTCTAACATTCGCAGCTTTTCTTATCCATGTTCTTTAACTGACTATCTACTTTCATAGCACATGTGCGATAATTTGCACTTGACTCTATACTACCTTCATCACAGATCTGCAGTTATGACATTGAAGGCTTCGTAACTCAGTTGCAATAGCAGATATGTGATCAGAGTACTTTGTGGGTGTTAGAACCACCATTTTGCTTTCAAATGGTACCCGAAAGACTCTAGCATAGGAAACTGATTTTATGTAAAAAAAAAAATGCTCTGCTGCAGACTTGGACAACACCTCATTTGTGATATTTTTTTTTGTAAAACAAACAGGGCTGTGCACTGATGAGTGCCTGGCTTAAATCTTGTGATTGTTTTCACATTCTAAAGGTATTTCACTGTGTTTGGTACACCAGACAGTTAAAAATTCAGTGAAATGGAGGAGTATGTCATCTTTCACCATTCTCAAAAATGATTTTTTTTTTCCCCTATTTTTTTGGCTTCATTCACACTTTCTTCATAGACCTTGAGAGAGATACATTTGTTAATGTAAAAAAAATTAAATCTCCATACAATTTTGAACATCTCCTCCAAAAGTGAAACAATTCCATACTCAGATAAAAAAAAAAGTTATGTAGTTTTCAAAACACTCTAGTTTTTCCCTGTACCCAGGGAATAATTTGTGCCACCAACCCCGGCAGTCAGTGAGCTAAGACCCAAGATACAGGATAGCTGGGCAACCTTTTCCCCTGCAGCATTAACCCTTTCAGTGTCACAGACCTCCATGGCTTTCTTCTTTGAAATACAAAGCCCCATTGAAGCCAAAATGTTGTTTTTTTTTTTTTGTGATAGGTGAGAATAGGCATCATCACAGAACTTTGACAGGATCATTGATTGATTGATTGATTGATTCATTCATTCATTCATTCATTCATTCTCTATAGAGGCTGGGGGGGGGGGGGGATATGATATCAAAGATAAGCAGAAAACCTGGCAAATTCCACTGATTAACCTTTTTACTACTGACAAGAGTGCTTGCCTTCGACTGACAACTGTTAAATCATAGTTGATACAGCATATTTTCCATGCAGAGGTGGTTTAGGAAGGGGAGCTGGGAGGGGGGGGGGGAAGGAGTGTATTACTGCGAGGAGATTTCACAACATATCATTGGCTAAACATTGCAATGATCAACAGGCCCTGACTGGATGGTAGATTGGCCATGAAATGAAGATTTACCTTGCTGACAGCGGTTGGTGTGTATGATGTGCATTTGAACTTTCAGTATCTATATTGAATCCTGCAGTGGACACTGGGAAATTGCTGGTTTTCCAAGTCAAGTGTTCACATATCATATTGAAAGGTCATTTGTGAAATTTATGTATTTTTAGTTTGCATCTTTTTTCATCATGGAATCATAATAGAATTCTTGTCATTTTTTTGATGGGTAAAATTGTGTTTGAAATGTATTCACTTTATTCTTTTTTAGGTGCCAGAGTGGTTGTTTCCGCTGGCCTTCAGTGATGACAACAGTATTCGTTATTATGCCTGTTTGGCTATCACAGCTTTGGTGGCCAATAAGGAACTGGAAGCTTCTGTTATCAAATCTGGCACATTGGACCTGGTAAGCGAGAATTTAATACAGAATTCCACATGCACTTTGATGAGAACTTTATAATATTCACAATGCCAAAGGTGATCTGTTTAATTTATATTGTTAAATAACATAATTTCTGAAGGAGATAAAGACAGACTTCTCCTAAGTAGACTGAATGTGTAGACTTGTGCATATCCCAAGAGGCATGTGCTTGTTTTGATTGTTGCCTAGACTTTGGATGAAATTGAAAACTAGAAGTTGAATATTGATTTGTCAGTCTATGAGATCACCAGAAAAAGGGTGTACTGCAGTTATAAAAGAAAATCTTTCTTTCTCAGCATGTTATACCAGCTGCAAGATACAGAAATTAACAATGTGAAATATGAGAATGAAAGATTATCATTGTTTCTTGCATTTTCTCCAAGTCATATGTTACAATTACTCACCAAGATTTCATTTGCTTTGGTATTTTACTTCACACTTGTGCCAAATTAGTACTTAGCACCATGGTTATTGGTTTAAGTCATTCATATGGCAAAGCGAATATTCGGCTCATGGATTTTGGCTTCTCTACGGAAAGACGAATATTTGGCTTGAGGGGACACCGATGCTCCAACACTAATGTCTGTGCCAACTTTTCAAAAATATTGAATCCAATCTGGTTCATTAATTTTCCACTACTTTAATGTATAACATGTTATCTCTTGAGTTTATATTGGGTGAAAAAAAAAACACCATTGAAACATCCCTAGATTTCTAACTGGATAGTTTGAAGAGTTCTCGTCCACACCTATAAAAATTAAAATTGTCATAGGGAATGAGTTAATTAGTGGACACCAAAGTTTGTCACAGTTGTTGATGTTTGTTTTCCTCTTCTTGGCCAGGTGTTGCCTTTCATCAACTCCAACAAGCCCTCCCAGTTTGCCCAGAGTGATGTGACACACAAACAAGGAAGAGACAAGATCTGGCTGAAACACTTGATCCCCTTGCTCTTCTCCAGGCGTCAAGAGGCCCAGGCTTTGGCAGCTTTTCACTTTGCCATGGAAGCCATCATTAAAGCAGAGCAAGGCAGGCAAGAGGTAAGCCCAGTCCTGAAATCCACTGTCTGATAGTGTTGAAATGGTCATACTGTTACAGCCACTTTGTGAGCCTTTCCAGGGAAATGGTGCACACTGCCAATTATTTCAAAATTGAGTTAAAGTTATACTGTGAAAGTACAAACTGTCCTGAGAAGAATGCAATTTACTTCATGCAAAATATTGAAAACTGGCGAAATTATGGCTATTTCAAGGTGGCAGGGTAGAGAAAGTCACTTTAGAGAAAAACGTGTTTAAAGTCTACGTAAATTTAAAATAAAAGACCATTAGATTGGATGGGAAAAAATGAGAGAAAAAAACAACATATTTATAAGCGAAATTCATTAACATCCTTTTGCCCAGGCAAGAAATGATGGAGGAATCTATTATCATTTATGCCAATAACTGATATAGGAGTGGGAAGTCCCTATCCACCTATTTTTGGCTATATCTCAAAAATGCCGAGCGCGATATGTGACAATATTCAGGTAAAAAAACACATCTAAAGTCTACTATCTTGCAGGGCTATTTCTTTCTTGTACTTCCAGATCAACAATGTAATTTTCTAGGCACTTATAATGTCAAAGAAAGCAATGGTATTCAAACTGCACGGTTCAGACAATCCACAAAACTTATCATTTCATTCCTCACTTGACACCTAAAGGGTTGAAAAAGATGCGTTTTTATCTGTTTTGATGTCCAGTGTCATTTTTTAATGTTATAAAATGATGAACATGATGACGTTGATTGGTATTTTCCCCAGATCTTTCATGAGATTGATGCAGTGGAACCTTTGAAGAAAATTGCTGGCAGTCCGAACACAGTGGCATCCAAGTTGGCAGCCGAGGCTCTGAAGATTATTGGAGAGAAGATCCCTCATAAGTTATCACAACAAGTCCCGCTGTGGACAGTGGATGATGTGGTCTATTGGGTAACACAGGTAGGACACACTGGGACAATTAGTAGAATAGCCCTCAAATGGAGTGCTGAGAGGAGCACTTTTGGGGGTGTCTAATATGAATTCTGATTCCCATCTATTAGTCAATCAACCGTCAGGATTTCATGGTAGTATTCTGTATATAGGGTGTTCCAGAGACATTAGAAATAATCTTGTTTAACAAAACAGCATCTGCCAGGTTTGAGTCAAAGCCCGGCCCAGTAAAGTGCAAGACAGGGGTGTCAGCATGTATATTATATTAATATACACAGGACATTTGTGATCTGTGAAGTGCGTTTACAGTGTTCTCCTCTCTGTGGAAATATAATCAATCGAAAGTTATAGTTAGCGTTTATTAACAGGACATGGGTATACATTATATGCACTGTAAGACATCCCCTTATTGAAGTAATCCTTAAGTTGGCTGGTCTATAATACTAATAGTTTCCATTGTAAGCCATGATTCTTTTGTCAGTGGGTCCAGCTTGAGCATTTTACTCGTTCTGTCAAAGAAGTAATTTGGTAACCAGTATGAACAACAAAAAACATTTTTAGATTGTCATGACTATCCTGGAATGAAGAAAACAGAAGGCTGTAAATTTTCCTTGGATTTATGAATTCATCTTTCACCATGTCTGTTTTCTTTAAAGTGAAAAGCTGACAACTGAAGCCTCCCATAAGTCGGTCAACAAGTCTATGTATTCTAACTGTGTATGATCTACCTATTGACAGATTGGTTTTGAAGATTATGCTAGCAAGTTCCGAGAAGCACATGTTGATGGGGATATCCTGCTGATACTAACGGATGAAGATTTGCACTCTGGTCTAGGCATGGGGTCGAGTGTTGTCAGGAAAAGGTAAGATCTGGCAGAGAGATGGGCATTTTTCATTCGTTTGGTATTGACCAAAGAGGTAAAAGGATTGAATGTATTTTGTCTCTAGAAACAAATAAATAGTGATGTCCTTATGTAAACAGCTGTCAAAAAAACACAGAAATTCTACTCGTTTCTTCAAAAGTTTCTCAAGTTTTTATATCATTTTAGCTTTAAAGCATGCCTTTTGTCTTCTTACTTCAATAGTTTATAGTTGTATATATTTCGCTGACTCACACATTATCATAATCAGTATTGTACAAGGGAGTGACAGTTAAATATATACATTACAGTCTATCTTGCTGCATAATGACATGACAAATGCTCTTATTTAGATGAACTTGAAATGTGTTGTCAAGAAGAGAAAAAGTTTTCTTTTTTTTTTTTGCAAAAGCCCTCCATTAGCAACAAACAACAAATAAGCAATAAATAGATAAATCAGTAAGTAAGTAAATATCACACAAAATTTCAATCCATAGGAACATAGATTAAAATTGGAATCTTGAAAAACTGGCCAAAAATTTTTGGATGAATTAAAAAAAAAACCCAAAACACGACTACTTAACTCTGCAATATCAATATATTTTTTCTCCAGATTTGCCAGAGAATTAAAATCTTTGAAGATTACAGCGGACTACTCCATCAGTGATCCCACCGGTCTAGACAACTGGTTGATGTCACTAAACCCAGAACTTTCTCAGTACACTTACTGGATGCTGCGTCAAGGGGTGGACAAATTTGAGCTCAAACTGCTGTCTGAGGATGAGTTGAGGGTGGAGTGTGGTATCCACAATAGTATTCACCGACGACAGATCCTCATGCATAGAGAAGGTAGAACTACCTGATCCGTCAGTGTGAGGCAGCTTGAGAAAACTGGGCAGATCGTGAAAATTTTCAAATTTGAGATAACAGTATTTAGAAAATATTTTTAACAAATTTTTGGGATATGTTACTCATTAACTCTTTTTCAGACAATGTTTAGAAATAGTTTACAGTGCCATTTATGCCAATGATCCAATTTTGATAGGTCACTTTGTTACCAGTTTTGCCTTATATCTCAAAGCATAACACATTGACAATTGACGGGTTTTCTCAGACAGCCTCACTAATAGCCCAGTGCCATTTCTCGTTGGTGAGACTTTAGATACAGGACTTTGGAGAGATCAACTTTCATCATGTTTATCTTATGCTAGTTGAGACGAGTTGTCAAATACTTGTTCTTCCCTGACTTTCCATGCTTTCAGCAAGTGAAAAATTGAACATTGTTTCGTTTTGTTTTTTATTCTGCTTGTACCCTCGAGGGCATCGCAGGAAGAATGAGGTTTTTGTCTGCAGCCAGTTGGGAAGCCAGTCTTGGCGTAATGCTGGGGGTCGTCTACTTCAGAAAACCAAAAAAGAAAGAATATTGTTTTGAGAAAGATTTTTTACCAATTGTAGTCTGTTTAAGCCCATTTCTCATTATGTGAATCTATGGGTAAGCATGGGGTGGAAATCTCTGATGGAACACGGCAATAATTTGAGAAGATTCAGGGTTTATACAGTGGATCAGTTCATGCACAGAACATCTGATTGCATTGTACACGAATAGTTAGTCTGTTACACAACATCGCTAAGTTGGGATGCCTCAGACATTTACTTCCATCTCTCAAGAAGTCGTTGTTTTCTCTGCCATGTGATGGAGTTTCATATCAAGTGTCTTTCAATGCTTATCTACTTAAACTGAAGTGTCTTGTGTATAGTATGAGTATGGACCAGTGAGGAATTAGAAAAAGGTTTGCAGCATTGCAAGTTAAGTTTATAATAGTGTGATGTGAGCATGAGTGTGACTTGTTGTCAGCTCATTCTGACATCATTAGCCTTGTTTAAGATGTTGTTAATGCAATAGACAGTGACTTTTTCTAATTACTTTCTCTCTCTGACTGGCTTGGTAGAGTTGGAAACGCCTGAGACCCCCAATCTCCCTCACCACCATCACTTGCCAGGTCTTCCCACTGTGGATCCGAGCCTCAGCATCAATCTGACCAGTCTACGTTCAATTGATGTCTTCATTTGTTATCGCAGGTCCAGTGGCTCACAACTGGCCAGGTACTTCATACACATGCCATTGCTCATATCAAGTTCTTATGGGACCTGCCCCCCTCCTTCTCTCTCTTTCTCACACACACACACACACCACCACCTACACCACCACCACCACCACCAAAGCTTAGGGACATGAAAATGGAATTTCCATGGTGGAGTTGTGACAAGACATGATTTTTTTATTCCAACGCCTTTAGTAAGCATAGGGTTCCATTACCATTATTAAACATAGGATTCCAATACCTTTAGTAAACATAGGATTCCAATATCTTTAGTAAACATAGGATTCCATTACCTCTAGTAAACATAGGATTCCAGTACCTTTAGTAAACATAGGATTCCAATACCTTCAGTAGCATAGGATTCCATTACCATTAGTAAACATAGGATTCCAATATCTTTAGTAAACATAGGATTCCATTACCATTAGTAAACATAGGATCCCAATACCTTTAGTAAACATAGGATTCCAATACCTTCAGTAGCATAGGATTCCATTACCATTAGTAAACATAGGATCCCAATATCTTTAGTAAACATAGGATTCCAATACCTTCAGTAGCATAGGATTCCATTACCATTAGTAAACATAGGATCCCAATATCTTTAGTAAACATAGGATTCCAATACCATTAGTAAACATAAGATTCCAATATCTTCAGTAAGCATAGGATTCCATTACAGTCAGTAAACATAGGATTCAATACTTCAAGTCACCAGCAGTATAACCAACTGTTCAATCTTTTTGCCTTTCCTCACCTCAGCCTTCTCAAAGTTCACCTTCAACTGCGTGGCTTCTCTGTGTTCCTGGACATCGATAGATTGCGGGCTGGCAAATTTGATGAAAACTTGCTGCATAGTATCCAGTTATCCAATCATTTTGTGCTAATACTGACACCAGATGCCCTGGATAGATGTCTAGGTAAGTCAACACAACAAACTGAGCATGCCGTACTAGAAAATGTCTGAATGATATGAAATTTACAAGTAGCCAGCTAGTGTTTATAAGATAATGTAAAAAACCACAGAAAATCTCTGGGGCCCCAGCAAGGCTTGAAGCAAAGATGAAATGTGGCAAACAGAAAAACTTGAATGAAGCAAAGCCTAGCGTAAGAAATAATAGAGAAGCATTACAATAAAATGCGAAGGAAAAGGAAAGACAAATCAAGGTTTTGATCAGTTGATCTTCTTCAAGAAAAAAATGTTGCAGGAAAGAAAGTTGAATAATAACAGAAGTGAACAAATACGAAAATCGTAGAGTGTTTTACAAATACAGGTACTTGGCTGTGAGTTCCAGTCTTTGGTATTTCGGAACGCAGTGCGTCAGTTAGTGTATGGTCACTATGGTGGTTCAGAGTGACACTTTGGTTGGATACCAACATAAAGGTGGAAAATGGTACTTGGACCACAAGACACGTTTGGAGCACAACATGGGGAGCCGTAGAAAAGCAAAAGAATGTGACATGAGTCCTAGACCCTCAGTATCGTTGGATGCCTCATGGTCCAGTTGATTGAAATGGACTAATATAGGTTTTTCATTTTGGTTCTCAATGTCACAGAGGTGTTCAAGAAACCAAGTATGTAGATGTCACCCTGTTACACCAATACACTTAATGACACCTGGCACAGCAGATAGCATACATGAAATCACAACTATGGCAAGAAAAACTTTTTTTGACACTGAATGTTGACAGTGGGCACTCGATGGAAGCAGATTGAAGGACAAGGGCAGAAAAGGTGCCATAAGTTTCAATGATCAGCCTGAAATAAATATTCTGTCAAAGTTTTGAATACTCCCTGAACTGGCACGTTGCAGTGTCTCTTGCTGATCATCCTGCAAACCTTGGCCAATCAGAAGGTGACAATATATTTAAAAAAAAAAAAAAACAGCAACAGAAAATCTGTGGGCTTAAACTTGCAGCAGGGCTTGGCACATACAGCTTAAATTTGCCAACAGCAGACACACACAAACAAGATGTTATATGATGCGAAGCTCTGGATTAGGAACAAACAATGTAAAAGATGATGCAATAAATTCTAAAAGAATTGAAACTGGAAGAAATAATGAGCTTTTGAAGTCTGAAGTCCACTGTCAGGTCCACAAAGAACTGTAACTGGTAAAACAACTTATCAAAATCTATTATCTTAAAAGACTTGCCGGATTTTTAACAAGTCCTGCCACGCTCACATAGCTCGGTCAAAAATTAGCAAAAAGAAAAAGTTGTATGTTGCAAATACAACTTTTTCTTTTGTCTTTTTGCAAATTTTTGACTTTGCTTTAAGTCTTGCTGCGACCCCACAGTTTTTCTATGGTTTTTATTATATTTCATACAGCTCGGATTTGTCTGAAATTTTAAAGGTGCCTTCATTTTGGCATGCAGAAGGTTCTTTGTTAGATTTGGCTACTTGAAAAGGTGGAGAAGTATTTTTTTGAGTTTGTTTTGTGTCGCTGGTTTTAACGAACACATGAGATCGTGACATCATCACTTCTTGCCAATGTGTTCACTATTAAACAAACTGCTCAGTAAATACATTATTGCCATTTCATGACAGTCTTCTCCTCGAATACTGACATGGTGCTGAGCTAGGACATTAACTTGCAAGGGGAGTGCAAAAGGACTTTCTTAAAAACAAACAAATAACAGCAACAACAAAATAAACTGAAAGGAACAGCCCTCAAGGCAAGGTGAAGCAGAGTTATTATTGTTATCCAGGGCTGAAAGTAATAAATAGATTTATCCAGTGCCCTGCCAGAAAGAAGTGGACAAATACTGTATTTAAAAACAAACACAGAGTGTTATAGATGATCTTTTTTTTTGCCATCTGCCCTTCGAAGTAGTAGTGTTTCCTGATGTGGTATGCTGTTGTGATTTTTCCTAATGGATTGTTCTGACAGTGCGTGTGTGTGAGATTGCTGGTAGTGTTGTGTGAGCAGTGTGCGGTATACGTTTATGACCTGTGTGCCTTCAATATTGAAATTAATGTAACTGTTACTGATACTGTGACAACAGATTTCCTGATAATAGGACAATAAAGTTATATCTTATCTTATCTTATCTTATATCAAGCTAGTGAGTAAAAAGGATGACAGATGGGCTAGGGTTAGGGTGCTGGTGCTGGTTCCTGGGCAGCCTTACAGTGTGTATATAATATATCACAATGGTGCCAGGAGCAAACCGGCCAAGTCGAAATAGCAAATTTTACAGGAGAAACAAAGAACTGCCGCTAAAACTAATGGGAACTGGACCCAGCCGGTTTGATTACATGCTTATTTTGAGTATTTCTACTGGATAATGGTAACACCTACTTTTACATAAATTGGTACTATATAAAGTAATATGAAATTTTTGGACTTAGTTTGGCCGGTTCACGCCTGACACCATCGATATATATATATGTTTGTGTCTACAGATGATGAAGTCCAAGAAGACTGGGTACACAAAGAAATTGTTGCTGCCTTGGAGACCAACTGTAACATTGTGCCCATCATTGATAACTTTGAATGGCCTCCCATGGAAAGGTTACCTCAAGATATGAGAGGTGTGGTCCGTTTTAACAGTGTCAGGTAAGAGAGATGGCTCCAACTTTTTTGTTGTTATTGCAAGCCATTTGTAAATGCGGATATCCATGGGTCAGAACAGTCTCCCACTTTGTGTGTAATGCTGTGCCGAGATCTTATTCACTTACAATTTGAGAGATTAGGATGGTTAACCCAGTACAGCCCAAGCAAAGGGTAGCCTTCTTTTCTAATTTTGAAAATATTTACTTCTCAAGAAAGAACAAAATAAGGGCTTGAATATTTTTAGTTTTGTTTTTTTTTGTCTCTGCATCATTGTCATCATTTTCATATAAATCCATAGATTATTTAAGTCCTGCTTTCATCCCTCACATCCCGCATAAATTATGAAAGTGCTCAAAATGCCATGTTTTCAAATACAAACCTTGAAAAATTATCAAAGGAAGTAGGAAGCAGAAAGAATTTTACTGTTTTCACAATGAAGAAGAATGAAGTATTATTTAAAGTCACATCTTTTGTGTTATGAACAGTATTGGGAAACCTAGTTGTCAGGAATGCTCAAAAACACTATGTCAGACCTGGTACTTTGTGGCATGCTAGGCAAGACTTCAGTTTTGACTGTGCATTAACCCCTTCACTGCCTTGCCCCGAGAATTTATCGGGGTCAGCATGCTTGCCGTACACCTATACCCCGAGAAATTCTCGGGCTTATAACGTGCTGTATTTGCAGTACTGTCAATGGGATAAAACAAGTAAAAACTCATGCAAATAACTGCAGTGATGTCCCTTGCTAGTTTTCAATGCAAATGGCAGGACCCTTTCGTCTGTTAATTTTACAGTGAATTTTATTTAAATTTTTTGTGCTGAGCTTAAAACAGACCATGGCTGTCAAAATACCTGAACACAGTCCTAGACTGACAGCAGATGAAGTTTTCCATGAGGTGATGAATGATGAAGACAATGATAATGATTTATTTGGTAGTGAATTTGACATTGTTGTAAGTTTATGCTTGGTTGTTTTTTTAGACTAACTGTATACTTTCAAATTCATGTTGGCAGGGATTTTTTTTTTCTTAGTTTTCGTTACTAACCAATTTTCATAATTTTTTCCTCCTAATTCAACCCCCATGCCCCCACATCGGCTTTGGGATCAGCTTCTCTGTGCATTTTATGGTAGTAAAATGTCTCCATTTGAACCTTGTAAAATTGCGTTGCTGTAGTTCTCCTAATAACTTAGCTATAGGCATGGTTATCTCCCTAGAGCAAAATAACCAAAATCTCCCCGGCATATGGGGGTTTACATAGCCGGCAGTGGGGTTAAGCAGCATTGAGTTAGTATCTATCACATTCCAAGCTTAAAATCACAGAATTAGGGGAATTTCTTTACTCAGTGTTTAATAGATCGTAGACTGTACATGACCTGTATTGCATCTCTGAACTCAACCTGATGTTGATCCATCTTTTTTTTTGTTTTGCTTTGGACAGATGGGTACATGAGTACCAAGATGCTTGTGTGGACAAACTGGAGACATTTCTCCGCAGAGGACGACGCTTGTCTCAGCAGGTTCATGGTTCCCTTACGTCCATCCACATGGCGACCTCTGACCCCCAGTTCCCCCCAGACAGCCCATGTAAAACATCCAGTTGCCACAACTTACTAGACATGGCTACCTCCTGACCAAACCTCATCTACTTTGGAGGAAATGGCTAATTGTTCTTGCTAAAGTTCTCATCAACTCTTGTGTTTTACAATGGTCGTTACCATGGTTAGAGCACTGATGCAACTGAGACTACACTTAATAGTGGTTCATGGAATTTGTGATCTGTGTCGACAGTGATTGATCAAATTGACTTTTATTGGCATTTATCCCATGTTGGCGTTGTGAAAGACTTCTCACGAGGAGGTTGGTGACCAGATGGTCTCAGTACAAACTGTTGGATTTTGGAACTTTATTTAGGTGAAGAGTGATTGGTCCAATTTTTGTGCCAGGAGGGAGATCTCACAATGTTCATTGCATTAGTTTATATCGTGAGCAAAGATATCCAGTGGATGCAGATGTTTATTTAATCATAAACTGGATAGTTTATTCAACAATGAAATATTTTCAACAGGCTGTAATAATTTACAAATCTCAAGAAATGCAAATGTTAATTTGTGCAGTTTAAGGACACGTCTTCATAAAGCGTCTCAGAACAAATTTCCATACAATTAAACGACTATTTAGGTGATAACCACAGAATCAAATTCTGACTTTCCTCCAACATTTCCCATCCTCTTATGGCCTGACAAGAGGATGTTAGATGGGAAATTGAACCTAAATTGCGATGAAGAAAATGAGTCAGGTTGAATTATTGATTATATTTGAGAAGGAATTTGCACTGGCTGTAAAATGTTCTTTTTTATTTAATTTATTTGAGAAGAAACTTTTGAACATTATCAATGTCCAGTTTTTGTCTCAGGTAAATTTGAGGATGCAGGCATTACAATTTTTCATCAGGAATTTTGGTTGTGTTGAATATTTCTGATTTAATTAGTACAAACTTTTTATTTGTATTCTGTAAACCAGTTGCTCAATCTGAAAATTCAGGTTTATAAGTTGAGAAGTACAAACATAGACATGATATTCTATTCTTCATGTTTATTTGGTATCTCTGCCATGCTCATAATATAGCCTTTGTCAGGCCGAATCATAAGAAAAAGGTATCATTGTTGTTTGGCATATGTTTACTGAAATAGTTAGCATCATTTGGCCAAACTGGAACAAAGTGTAATCTTGTTGTGGTGGTTGTTTGTGGCCATATGGTAAGAAAGCGGATTGACCTATTTTCAATTCAAATCTTCGGGGGCAAGTTTTTGTGAAGCATTTTATTTAATGCCCAGTTTTAATTTCTGGTTGACTGAGGAAATAACATTCTTTTGCTAAGCTTTGGAAAGAGGAACGTATGCAACCCACCAGGCCATAGGATGCCCAGTGCCTGAATGTTAACCCTGGCTGTGGCAGTGCATTATACTTTTTTTTTTTATGGTGAGACCCAAAAAAGGTGGCGTTTTTTGAAGATCCAGGCTGGACAAAAGAATATAATGTTCCTTCAAGATTTGACATCAGCATCTTCTCACTTTAAACACAGCCAGTGGAACGTGCACTTTGAATGTTGTTCACTGTTTTCCTGAACGGAGTTTAACTTTTTCTGCCACTGATATGTGGAATCTGCCCTTACAGGCTGTGATGTGATAGTCAATGATTTGAATATTTGCACTCGGATACTACTTTGTCCAGGTATTTTAAACCTTTGGCTGGGGAATGCTGTGTCTGAGAGAAAAAGATACGGTGAGATTCAAGTTGCAGAGAATCAGCTGCTGACAAAAAGATAATCACACATGAAAGAGAAACTGTTTCATGCCTTGACATTATCGTACATCTGAAATTGTCCTTCACAAGAAGGTCAGATTCAGTTTCCGGAAAATATTATCCTCTTATTTTTAAGATGTAAGTGTATGTTTTATTTCCTAACCGTAAAACATGAAGCATTTATTTTAATCAACACCTGGTATTGCCCAAAGGTAATGGTACAAGTGTTGAGGCCAACTAATAGCAGGAGTGAATTTTGAGGAGAGTTATATCTGACGGATCTGGCCTTCGCTGTTGCTGGTTTTGACAACAGTTGAAGGGCCCTTTCTTTTTGATTTATGCCAGGCCAAGGGTAAAAACTGAAAGGTGACGTACATCTTGTACGAGTTTGATTATGTCAAGTAAGGTGCTGTACCGTATTGCCAGGGGCTGACTCTGTTGACAAAAACTTGTTGTTTTGATATTGTTTTTGCTATCTTGTTATTGCTGAGTTGAAGTATTCTTGTTGAAATATTCTCACCAGTAAACTGAAAGATGTATTGAATGACGCACACACAAAGCTAAAAACAATCTTGCCCTTGCTCAGACAGTTGCGTGTTTTTTTTAGAGGAGTCAACTTTTACATTTTGCCAAACTGGGTTTTTTCCCTTGCAACCTTTTGAGTTGAGCTCATTTTGATTCTAGATACTGCTGTTTGTTCAGAATCTCATACATACATATTGACGTAGGAAGTCTCTGATAGTTTTTAATCCTACAATTTTATTTTTTAATCCATCAGTTGATTTTGTTGTTCACTTTGAATATTTTATTAATGATTTAATCAGATGTTATAAAAGTTGTGAATTTTCTTGCATTCATTATTTGGTCAGGTATTGAGTATTGTAGCATAACTTCACTGAAGTTTTTTTTTGTGGTATAGATTTTAAGTATACATGAGTGATTGACTCCTTGTGATTGCATTTAAATTTTCTGCTCAAAGCTTGAAACATGAGGTGATTATTGACAGCTTCAAGCACATTGGCTGTGCCACTTGTCTGTGATATGTCACAAGTTTCCACTGGCTAATGCAGAAATTCTTCAGATAATTTTTGTTCTTTGTTAATTTTTAGCATTACAAATTTTAACAAAACCACTATGATGTGATAGGAATAATAAAGATGGACCATGGTGCGCATTTACAGTATTCAAATTTTTATAATCTGCTTCAGAAAGAATGATGTCTAGGCCCAAAAATTGTGTCTTGCAGATGAAATTTCTATATGTAGATTGCACAGTGAAGAAGTACTTTGCTACATTTTGATGGTTGGTTATTGTGTATAGGTGATGAAAATACCAACTGTATTAACAAAACCCTGGCTATTTATTGATTCATTGATGTTGTTCCTAGTTTTCATTTGTTCCACTGTTGCCATTTTAGGAGTTTTCCTTATAGATTTTTTTCTTTTGTTATTTTGGAAGTGGTTGTGTCATCTGCAATTTGTGTTGTTACAATTTTGTTGTAGTATTGTGATAATCATATTGTCATTAGATTGTTTTGAACCAGGAGGGTTGCACATTCATTGTATTGATACATCATTTTTTTAGCCCGTGAGTCAAACATTGGTTTTGTGAAAGAGAAAGTCAAGACCTTTATTTCTCCTTAGCCCTCTAGACTGTTAGATGTGCTTTGAGGACAGCCAAACTGTCAATGTTTGTGTGATATTGTGACAGTTGTATAACATTTGGTGAACTGATGCGATGCACATTTTACAATCAGAGTTTAAACAATCTTATGATGCCTGGAAAACTTTGTAGTTTTCAATCTATTCCACCTGCAGATTTTTTTGTCGACGTGTTTTTTGAAAGTTGATTGCTAAATTTAGTATTATGTTTGTCCACTTTTAGACAATGAGTTTCTATGTTTTGAAGTCTATTGTGTCAATAGTGAAAGAATTACATATAGTGGACATTTGTTTCCTATCATTTCTTGTCTTGGGCCAGAGAGTAGGACTGGAATATGTGCCATTTGTGACATGCTGTTTGTCTTCAAGCCATGGATTTGTTCCTTGTCTCTTGCTTGCCTGCTTTTCTTCTACACCTTATACAAGTCTTTTAGGGATATTTCTAGAGCTATGAGAAAAAATTTTTCTTTGGGCCTAAAACAAATTATGGAGTGGTCAAAGGTCTTGCCTCAATACGGTATAATACTGGTCATTTCATGTATATATAATCAGTGAGATTTTACAGTGAGCATTAATAAATAGTGTGTTCATTGACACCCAAATGTGCAAAGGTTTCACTGAAAACATGAGTGTTTCCCTGTGAGTGTTGCTGTTTTCTTTCTGTCAATATTCAACATTAAACTGACTGAAGAAATTAATTTCATGTATTTTTCACTGGTTTGTTTGTATTTGGTCATGTAAATATGGCCGGGCTGCTCAGATTCTGTTATTTTGTGTGTACAGTGGGAATGGTACAATACTAGGGGTAGTGACAATATGGTTAGAGAAATTCATTTTGTGTGTTCAGTGGGAATAAACCGGCTGCGTACACCCAGAAAATTGGTTCATCATCACAGCACGTCTCTGAAAGTGTCCTCTAGTGTCAGAAATTTTTTAGTGAATGGGTGAGACCATATCAAATATTATTATTGGTTATTCCTTGAAGAGGAAACAGTTTTTATCAGGCATTGCCAGGAGCTTGCTGAGACGATAAACCAAGAATTGTCTTTCTTTCAGCTGCTTTTATGGTGGAAGAAACAGGAATGTTCATTGGTTGAGACTAATGACAAGTTGGCTGGGGTCAGGCAGGGGCTTTGCCCTGACGTGAAAAGTGTTTTTCTTTTCAACCAAAAATTTTGAGCGATCTGCATTTAATTACAATTTAAAAAATTAACGTTTCTCCACAAGTGTCTTATCAATTTATATTTGGCATTTCCAACTGGATGTGAGGAAATCTAGTCATGCCCTTTACCCAGGGCAGCTCAAGTGTTTTCAACATTAAGACAGCCCTTTCGGGAAGGGCGGCCTTGATTAGTGTATGGTATTGCTGTGGGCAGGTTCCAGTAACAAAATACTATTCCATGGCAGTTTGAATGCCTATCATCCCCTCAGATTTTTGTATGAAAATGTGGAAAGTACTAGAATAAAAGCAACTGTCCCCATCGACAGCATGTCTTTACTTTTTCATTGAAACCCTTAGCCTGAACCGGGCCTGATGAACCCGATAGTAACAATTGAAGACCTTAGTACTTAAAGTACTTAGTCACATTTTCCAAAATTTGAAACAGTTTGGGAGGAAATGTGTTCTATGGGTTCCGAATTCGGCTGCCTGAACAATGGAAACAATCTGCACCTAAGTATCTTTTTGTTGCAGTGTAGATTTCAGTTCAAAAGATTTACCACACAAAAATTGCTGTAGTCCATAATCGCAATGCTGAAAATGCTGACATTATTTTATAATAAAAGTCCTGATGTCATTAAGAGAAGACAAGAAAAAAAACCAAAGCCAGGAAGATAAATGAAGGAAGTGCCCCAGCCCAAACAAATAAATCACATTTGTGAGACATCAAATTGAGTTTGAAAACTAAAAACTGGCATATTGGCACATAAAACACGACAGAATGTGAAACCATGCTCTAAAAGTTCGTGATGAGACATGCTTGATTGTACCAGAAATTTCAGTTTTCAGTAACGATTTTCTCAAAATAAACATTTTGTAACTTTTAGGACTAGGGTCTTCAATTTAAATCAGGGGTGAAATGTTAAATAAGAATTTTTTTTACATAAAATAGCCTATTGATCTGAGTGGGTCCCATTTCAGCCAAACAATTGGAAAGTGGATGTATTAAACAAAGTCATGGAAAACCAATGCAGGAGGGTGAAAATCCCATTATTTACAAATTGTCCCCATAGAATGACAAGGTTCTAACTCCCTTCTATCAACTTTAGAGAAGTAGAGGATTGAAGTTTCGTGTACTCAAAGCTTTCAGAGCAAAAACTTTTTTCTTTTGAGTAATACTTACAAATAACCCCTCAAATCTGCTGATACTTTGGCACAGAATGGAGAAGGCCTGTATAAGTAGTGTGTAGTGTGTAACTCAGTTCAGCCAAAAGGTGGAGATAAAACCTTTCATTCTGGGGCTGCGCGGTCCCAATTAGGCCAACGTGTGTCAAGCCAAAACTACGTAGGTGATGGCAAGAAGGATCGAACTTTAAGCAAGAACAGACATTGCAAAACTTCTTCTGGAACAACATCACAATTGAGAAAAGGATTAACTGATTCACTCCCAGCCAGTTTCTTTCAGAGAATAGGAGTCCTCATATTGCCCTTTTTGAAAGCTGGGGATCAATAATATGGCTATAGGCCCATTGCGGATGACGTCACAGAGTGTTTTTTGTTTTGTTCTTCCGACACCTAAGATGGCCAGTGGATTAGCTGATGAGTGTAACTTCGAGATATGTCTTAGCGGTTAAAATGCCTGCTGGTTGCATTGCAGTTGACTGTTATGACAGGGGTGGAAAGGATGGATCCAAGCTGGTCAGATTCCCTACCATCCATGTAAACAAGGGAAAGGAAGTGAAAGTATTGACTGAACATCTCCCATGTGCATGTACATACGTGCCATTGTTTACTGTAGTGAATTACTTTTAGCCCCACGCCTCAATTGCTTGCAGTGCAAATCAGCTAACGAATCAAAATCAATGCTACAATTGCCGTAGTTTTGCGTTAGTCCTTTCAACAAAGATGGCCGATATGCGCAATGGGCCTATATAAGAGCGTTAATAAAATTTACTAAAATGCCAATTTATTGGAAATTTAAGAAAAAATATTTTTCAGTGTGATTTTCATGCACTATTTGAAGTGAGGGTCTTTGGGATGAACCGTTCAGAGCGACTTATGGTAGTGAGTCAGTTAAGAATGTTGCTAGGGGTGCAGCCAAACTACAAAACCAAATAGAGAAAATACGGAGTTGTGTTCACTGTTCAGCAATGGCTTATAATGTAACAGCCAAGGTTTAATTTTTTTTTTCCAAAGAAGAGTAGATTATGTAGTTTTCACTTTAGTTTTAAATGCCGAATGTCTGGTAACAATTATAGCCTACATGTCATTTCAGACTGGTAGGAACAGAAAAAAATGAATATGAATGACATCTGTATATTGAGGGGCACCTGCGCAAACACCCTTATGCGAAAATTTTCAATTTTTGTTTTTTTTGCATATTCTGTTTCACCTTGGTAAGTACTACATGTGCATTTTGACATGATGCAAATTCCGTTATCGAATTAATTGATCTAATTATTGATGAGGATGTAAAGGTCGATACTTCATATCAAACTTTCAGATCACTCTCCTGTAAAATTTACAAACCTGGCGATATGGTCTTTGTGTAGGCACCCCTCGATTGATATATTCTAGGTGTCTGATGGTGCTGAACTGAAATATTTATGTATCATCAATTGTGATAGGATTCTGTCGACTTTTCCTACTACTGTGTTCAAGTGTATTGTACAGTCATTCTTGCACCCCTTGATGACTTGTTAGTCCATTTATATTCCCATTATTTGGATCATGCATGTATTTATCACAGTAATCCATAATACTTATGTCATTTTCAGTTGTGCATTTTGCATTTTTATGTGCAGATTGAGACAGTTCATTACAGTTTATTGCATTTATTGGAGATGAGTGCAAAGTGCTTAAGTGTTCTTTGTGGAGATTTTGGGAGGGCCGCATGCTGCCTAGGTTTGCCCACCCCTGCTATAGTTTTTAAGTAGCTACTCCAAACCAGTGTTTGCGCTGCTGCCAGGGCATAAAATTGACACCCCGGGTAATAAATCGTCTAATGCGTCTGATCAGAGAAGTTTACGGGTCATGAAAATGTATAATCTAAACTGGAAGAGCCGTTCTTCACAATGGTATAAATACCTCTTCGATCTAGCCAAGGTAAATGAGTACATTTTGAAAATTTTGTTGTTTTTCATAACAAAAAAAACAAGCTTAGAGTGAGGTGTCTGGCATTGTATGTGTTTTCTTTGGAAAGAATATCCATTTTTACGTGAAATACCAAAATTTAACTGCGAGCCATCAACCAGATCAGATACGCGATCTAATCTGAGGTCAGATGTTCATCTTGTGTTCAGTCGTATAGAAAGCCACGAGTTTGTGAAAGCACTTTGTTTGTATTTTTTGTCCATTTATTAATAAAAGTTGCTGTAGACAGTTGATACTGACAATAGTGACATAGATAGACAGCGTCTTCTCAAAGATACACATCTTTGTTACTGCCCATAATTATTAATCAAATGGTCATTATACATTAAACATCATATTATTTGTCAATATATACAGATTTATTTTATTTGTAAATTTTCACTCAAGATTGCAGCTACAATTTTTATGTGTCCATTATCTTTGGTTTTATAAACTTAGGTAAATATTGTAGGTGATCTAGAGGACCCACAAGTTGTCAAGTTTTTAAAAAGTTTTTGTTGCATGACGATATTCAGATGCATTTTACACGCTTTGTGAATGCTTAGGGCATTTTATATCTTCTGTTGTGAGAACAGAACTTCTAGTTTTAATTTATATGAATGGTCTTTTATCTTTGTAGGCAAATTCATTGATTTTGTTATGATTTTTTGAAAATGGCAAAATTTCATTTTTGTCTCCCTTTATAAATTTTACAGTATTTGCTCTGAAGCCACTTTTGTGCTTATGAAAAACTATATCTGTAATGTTTGAATTCTGCCCATAAAAATTGAGTTAGCTATTTGTTATATATAGAAACTGTTTTGTCGAAGTTCGAATGTACTGTGGTGTTTCTTTCTTAAATTACAGCTTACTAAAAATGGCTTCTGGTATATCGCAGAAAAGGCGAAATTGTTGAAAATTAAAAATTGCATGACTTTTTTAATTTTGAAGATATAGATCTAGTAGTAATAAGTTTGGTACAAAAATGTTCAGAATAAAAAGTTCTATTCATTGAAACAACTTATTTTTTAGGAATCTCCATTTTGAAAAATCAGTATGGGGTACTTATTTTAAGTTTTGATTCAAGTGGCAGGACATAGAATTATCAGTTATGGAAAGTTATTCACTTCATAAAAACAACGAAGGAAACACGAAATACTGTGCAGTAAAATTCCCTATTTCTGTTTTTTTTTAAAATAGAAAAGAAAACATGAATGATGAAGACTCATCCATGTAGAGGTCCTTGCCTATGTCAGGTCTTTGTGTTCCTGCGCTTGGTGGTTGTAGTTTTGATTCATAATCCTCATACAATGGCACAACAACGAACGGTAAAGAGAAGACAGCTGTACTTCAGTTATGCAGCTTATGTCTGATTTCTTATGTTTCATGACAAGTTACATTTCACTGTGTCTTCACATAAGTGAGTGACTTCTGGTACTTTGTGCAAGAAAGGTAATTACAAATCTGAAGTAAATTAAAAGGATTTGTGTGAACTTTTCATGTCTGAACAAAAATGTGTTTACTGACAATGCTGATGACTTATGACAATCTTTGGATCTAATATAAAAATGAAACAAAGTTTAGTGGCATTTTGTAGCATGACTGTGACAGCTTCCAGTAGCCTTCACACCAAATCCAGCTGGGTCAAAGGTTGGAGGTAATCAGTAGTGCTGGGAAGATTCCGACACCAGTGTCAACTCCTTAAGCACTGACCTTCACCTTGCGACTCTGACACCAGACTGTGGTACCGGTACTAGTACTAGCGCCCGACACTGCAGTGGCTCTCTGGTTTTTCTCCTCACTAGCATTGCCTAATTTATATTTAGTGCATGTAAACATTACATTAAAAAGATGATAAATATTTAGAGAATTATTTGTGCGTCCCTCTGATACCGCAGTACTGTACCAGTGCCCCACACAAGACAGGAAACAGCCAACTAAAAGTTTGACTGTTCACCTTTGCACAGTATACCATAATTCTACTGTGTCTTAGGTCGACACCAGTGTGGACCCTTTCAGCAAGGAGCTATGACGTCATTGGAATCGGTGCTAACTCCAACGAGAAGTTATTGTGTCCGAACACTGAAAAAGTGCTGGTGCCGCCCAGCCCTAGTAATCAGAACCAAGTCAACTCCACATTAACTGAATCCTGTTTCTGTGCCAAGTGAAAAGTTGTGGTCTGGTTGCAAAATTGTCTTAAGGCATTGATAGAAGATAGGCAAACGTTAGAACAACTGTGCTACCTAGCACTCATTTCTGAAATGTTTTGTTCAAGTGAGGTAATCAGCTCAACGTTTAGGAAAAGAGACTGGAGTTATTTGCTGACCTAACCATCTGACTGACAGAGCCTGTGGGGTCTCTGAAGTCTGGACTAGAATGTCATTACAGTAGTAAATTCATTGTTCATGTGCAGGAGAGAAATATTCTACATCTCTATCAGTTGTAACATTGTGTGTTTGTCAATGTCACCAGGAGAAAGTCTTACTAAGCCAGAAATCAAAACCTTTGAAAAGTGCCCTTGCTTGAAACTATTTCTTCACTCTTCCCTAACACTGTAGTAACTCAAACATTTGAAAAGTTGTTTATTTTAAAAATATATAATCAGGCAAATTCAAGCAACAGTGAATGATCTAAGTGCAATCAGTAGTATAATGTAGTTGTGTCTGTGGTCTCGATCTCAGTGGCTGGGCTTTGTGTTCAGTTCCAAACATGACCAGATCTCGTGTTGTCGTTGTGTTCCACCGGTGACAGGCTAATGCTAGCCTAACTGACTGAAGGCATGGAGCTATAACTAGATATAGACAACTGGATGATCGAAAGTTCATCCTGTGACAGGCTAGTGCTAGCCTAACTGACTGAAGGCATGGAGCTATAACTAGTGCTAGCCTAACTGTCTGAAGGCATGGAGCTATAACTAGATATAGACAGCTGGATGATCGAAAGTTCATCCTGTGACAGGCTAGTGCTAGCCTAACTGAGTGAAGGCATGGAGCTATAACTAGATATAAACAACTGGATGATCGAAAGTTCATCCTGTGACAGTCTAGTGCTAGCCTAACTGAGTGAAGGCATGGAGCTATATAACTAGATATATAGACAACTGGATGATCAAAAAGTTCGTCATGAAACATGGTTTTGTTTTTGCTTGAAAAGAAAAGGTTTGAAATCCATTGATGGTTCTTCATCAGTCTAGACTTGATTGAATGTATGACTGTGGCATTGGGCACAACTTATGTTTGCCGCCACCTCATCATTGTAGTCAAACATTTGACGGGACAGCCCGAACCTTATCAGTGAGTTCTACACCAAGGGCTGCCACCACCAGGCAGAGAACATTGAAACTGCAGTTTTGAGAGTTTATTTCCCTTGTCCCAGCACCATTGTGTCCTCACTGACCATCCAACTATTTTGAAGTTTCTACAGTTTGTGCATTCATGGAATGTCCAATGTGTTGTCATTCTGTCGTTGTAAACATAATTGGACACGTCAAATTATCCATCTGTACTGCATGTAGTTTGTGCGTGCTCTCATTTTGGCTGACTATACTGGCTGAACTTTGAATCAAACTCTTAGCGCCAGGAGTTCAGTGTTCAAGGATACCGTAAATCCATTTGTTGTGAGGTTCCAACTTGCAATTTTAGTTCTCACATCTTTTTGTGCGCAGTGATATTCTCTCCCCCCCCCCCCACCCCCCCACCCCCCCTTTTTTTTTTTAACCAGTCATTTCGTGGGATATTCGTATAGTTGCATGTGAAATGTGCACAGTAGAACAGAACTTGTAAAGTACCCCAATACCTATGTTGTGACTTACCCAAAAACCTGTTGCTCCCGGGGGGACGATTGTGATCCAGCCACTGCCGGTGAAAATGAATAACTTGACACGTTTGGTTAGTGGGGGTGAAGGGGGGTGTTGATAGGGTAGAACTAGAACCTGCATTTTATTATTTCCTTGACAAATGAATGGCTACCCCCACCCCCACCCCTCCAAACCAACCAACCAGAATGTTAGCATCGCCATTGATGTAGCTATTTGTCCCTTATTTCAAAGGATAACCGGTACTTTTTGCAAAATTTTACAGGATAGCAAAAAAAAATAAAAAAATTCTGCTTTTATTTCCTTCACTGGATGGAACTGAGTCATTTTTGAACACTTAATCACAAAATCATGTACATGTGTATTCTACACGATGACAGATATTCTTTGTTAGGACATGTAATACATGTTGTAGACTCATTATCATTTTGGAACAAGAAAAAATTGGTCCACAAAAACTGAAGTTAGACGGTTAGAGAATCACCCCGACGATGTATAATAAATTATAATGTGTAATGAATACTATAAAAATGCTAGTTGATCGTAGCTAAAATTGCGTTTGAAGAATCCACCAACATACATGTACAGATTTAATTGACCCTACTGTGCTGAAACCCAGGTTGGTGGCAGAATGTACCTGTGATTTCATTGGTTCAAAAATGTTATTATCACCGAACTGTTCTTTGTGGTCTCAGTTCTAAGTTCTGTCAAGATTCCAGAATCCCGAAAAAATAACATTTGGGCCTCCTCATTGTTGGAATATTATTTTCTGTTACATGACTGTATTTTTCATGGTAGCTGGGCAGCAGTGGCCTTAAGACTACCAGACCTTCCCTACCAAGCCCCCTCCCCCCACACACACACACACGCCGACACACAAGAGGAGTTAATATGTTGTGGGCAAATGTTATATAAATGCGAAATAATTTTTTGACGTAGTTGTGCCAATCATAGACCCTGCACCTCAGCCCTTCATCAAAATAATATGAAAAATTGTCACAGATGATCCTACCGGGTTACCATGCCCATTTGCATTATGTACTTCTGCTTGGCCTTTTCCTCGCCATCGTCATTGATTCATTTATCTTTGTTTTGTCGTCGCTGCTGGTATTGGCATTGCTCGTGTTACCATCGTTGTCACCCGCGACCCAGGATAATGAGTCCAATCAACTTACTAAATACAGTCGCTCACACTGTGCGCGCATCAACGACACTGTATATTATAAACAATGCAACCGATCCCATCTCACGCCTTCATCATTGAAGGAACTTGTTAAACTATTCACTCACAGCTTGCTGACACGTCGTCTCCCTAGAATGACATAATAATGGTTCTATCTCCACTTTTGGGCTGAACTGAGTTACACACTACACACTACTGCTACATGCCTTCTCCACTGTGTGTCAAAGTATCAAGCAGATTCGGTGTGAAATTTATAAGTATTACTAAAAAGAATAAAGTCGTCTCTCTAAAAGCTATGACTACATGAAACTTCAATCCTCGATTTCTCAAAAGTTGATGGAAGGGAGCTAAAACCTTGTCATTCTGAGGGGACTACTTGAGTGAAGGAATGCTTTGTCTCGGTAACCTGTGGTTTTCGTATTACCAGGTAACTTCTGATCTTTTATGGATCATTTGGCCGGACATCATCATCATCATCAGTTGCCCTGTCTGGAACATTATTAGATCAGAATCTTATTCGCTGACGGACTTTTGGTTTTGTGATTTTTATTTAGAAAGAGCTCCTTAAGGTCACAATTCTGGCTTGTTTTGTTGAATAATTAGGCTCTTCACTCGGTAAGATGGCTCGATTGTGAGTAACCCATGGTGTATTAAATTTACTGTAATAATGTACCAGGTTGTCTGTTGGTTTTTTTGTGCTTTTTTTTTCGATACTAATCGGTTATCGTGTCCTCGGTAGCATTTGAGAGACCCTGCCTGGCAACGCTTTCACTCGGGTTCCCTGGCGGCATGCTAAGTAACTTGCCTGCCGAGTTGGTAAGGGAGGTTGGAATCCCTGCAAGAGCTGACTTTTGGTTTGTTTTGTTACTTTTTTTTTCTGCTTTTCCCCGCCCTGATCATTGTTGCTTTGCTCCAGAGTATAAAATTGTGACTAGGATTTTTATATTAGATGAATTATTAGCCAATTATATCGGGTGTGAAATCACAGAGGAAGTCAGAAAGAGCAGATAAAAATGAACTAAACTTCCATGCAAACGAAAAAGTAATAAAACAAAACATGACAAATAGCTGAAGCCGAAGACCCCCAAAGTATATTTTCAGTAAATACTGGATAGATCTTAGTCACGACAGAGAGAGACGAAAATTTCAGTTTACACTGACTAAAACTAAAAGAAATCATTTACATGTTTAAAATTTGATTTACATTTTTCTGTTTCTAATTACATTAGCAACTGTCCAGTTCAATAAACAGAAATAAATAAAAGAAGTAATCTGGAGCACACTAGTAATGATCAGTTTCCCCACGACATCAATTTTGTAACATCTTTAGGGAAAGGAAATGCTTCCTAATAATGAGCAGTATTTACGTTTAAAAAAAAAAAAGCTCCTGCGTGGGATTAAACCCAAGACAGATTGAACCCATAGTCCCCGACTGGTAACCGCTGATGCTAGTCATTGCGCCACCGCAGACCACAATAGGCTGGAGGAACTTTTCCACAGTAGACACCACGAAACCAAGAAACTCCCATCTGCGAATAAGACTTCGATCTGGAAAAATCGTGGCCATTCTTGACTGTACTGTAAAGTGGTTTTTGTCTCCAATTTCTGTAGACCACCACACAGCACACAGCTGCCTGCAGTGGAGGGTGATCTCACACTAGGTCATGTGGCTTGTGTTGTGTTATGTGAGCATGCCTGAGTCTTGGTATTAGGTATTATCCGTGTGTATTTTTATCAATGGCGACATGTTCTTGAAATTGAACTGAAATGACGAATGTTTGCATGAACAAAAGTATTCTCACAATAAAAATGATTGTCTCAAGATATCACCCAATCATTGTGTTTGAGCATCTTGATTGTCTGTTTGTAAATGTCATTGTTGATTTGAAATGCAAATCTGCTCCGTCTTGGTTCATGTTAGTTTGTTTTTTTCTCTCTACTACGTGTATTTCCTTCTTTTCTTAGTCTTCCAGTCTCTTACACTGGGAATAGTTGTAATTCGACTCGCTTACTCACCCACGGTCGCCTGTTACGTTTGTTGGCTACTTCATCTTGGCAACTGTTGTTAGTTGCAGTGGCGGATTGTGGGCGGGGCCACGGGGGGCGCAAAATGTCAAAACTATCACTGTTTCCACTGCCATTTGTGAAAGGAGTTTCAACCCTCTAGCGCCCTGTGTGCCATATTTGCAACACAAAGCATAACTTAGTATTCAACAATTTTTTATTTTCTTTTGCCTTTTTGCTTTGATAAATTATCTAATTTATCATTAAAATCATTTTCTTCATTAACGTTGATAATTCTGCAGTTATTTGACTTCCTCAAAGTAGCTTTGCTTGTTTTAGAAATATAAGGCAGTTTGTGTCTGGGCTTAACAGGGTTAAATTGATCAAAGTGTATCAGATATCTACAATTTGCCAAGAAAGCCTGAGTAAACTAGCAGTACTGTCAATTGAGGGAGATTTCAATGTAGATTTCAATAGTTTTACTGAAGAAATGTACACAAATGAAAACCAGGCGATTTTAAATAAATTTGAGGTTTAAAAGCACTTTAGTGTAATGACCAACATCATCTCAGAGCAAATTGAGAAGCGCCAAGTAAGAAAGGAGAAACCCCCACAATCTCGCGGCACCTCTCTTGCCTGCCAGTACTGCAAATAGGAGCTACTTATCCATCAGAAGCTGCGGGAGAAAGGAGTGAATTTAGCTGCCGACCGTCTGTTATGTCGAAAAGAGCCAAATAAGTAGTTTAATGACATTAATATTAGTATTTTCTTAAAACACAATACAATGCCTTTTTTTCTTTAGGTTTAACAATACGACAGCCCTGTGGCATGCAATTGCCAACTATCAATGCAACATAATTATTTTGATTGAATGTGTAGACTCCATGCGTATCCGAAGAAGGCACTTTGCCTGCGGATCCATGAAAGAATTATTTTCTGACGTGGGTCCACAATGCGTACTGTCCTTTCTGAGAGAGGCTAAGATCTACAACGTGATTTTATAACTTTTATACTCATTTACAAAACTTCTTCCAGTTCTATACAAAACAACTTTTTAAAAAAAGAATTTAACCAATATGTTGAATATATTGAATTCTATGTTAAACTTGACAGTTCTGAACACGAAATATAGATAAAGAAAATGTCCCCAAAACAGACGGTGAAAGCCCAAAGTGGCCGCTATCGTGCCGACGCGCCGTAAAACCCAAATTCAAACTCAAACTCAACCTCGATAATGGCCATTTTGCACCTTTCACTGTTCTTCGGGGTTCATTATTTAGGCTTGATACTCAGAGCTTCATCAGTTCAAATACAAATTAGTATATACCTGTACATGTATCACAAATACAATTAGAGAGTTCCGTAAAAAAAACAACAACACCTGTTTTATGGGTAAAGTTCTCAAAGAGGGAAACACTTTTTTAAAAAGCTCAGAACCGCTGTTCTAGACTAGGGGTTATCTCTCCTGTGTCAACTCCCAGTGTGTTTTCAGATGGTCGAGCTGTCCTGCATGAGACACGGGCTCAAACCTGGACAAAGTCAACACTAGATGAGTTCAGGGTCATTTAACTACAAAGACATTACCTGGAAACTGAGCAACTCCAGGTCACAGACCTAAACTTTAACCTCGTTAAGACTGGATTATATAAAGCGGCATCATGGCAGCTTAGATACGGTAAAATCTCCAAATAATTTATGTAATGGCACAAGAAATGAGAGTAAGTTGAACAAAGTGGCGTGTAGCGAGGGCGGTTGCCCTGGGCGCTACGCCACTTTGAAATTATTTCAAACCGTCACTGTTTCAGCGGCCAGTTGGAAAAGAAGTTTCTCAAAACTGAAATTAAGTAAAACGTATCAGCGATCTACAATGGGCCAAGAAAGACCGAGTAACCTAGCAATATTGTCATTTGCAATTTCAATATAGATTTCAATACCTTTCTTGAAAATTTTGCACAAATGAAAACCAGGCGCTTTTAAATAGATTTGAGTATTAAATGCACTTTAATTACATCAGTATTTTCTTGAAACACAATACATGTGCGGCGGGGGGAGGTTTGTGTGCTAGACTGGGAAGGTCTCACAGATTTCTAATGGTCCACCCACGCATCAGGGAGCGCCAATACTTGCCTTGCCCCCGGGTGCTGGCAACCCACTCTAGATCTACGCCTCTGGTTGAACATTAGAGAAAATTTGAATTAGACTAATAGTGCTGGCCTTGGAGAGATGTGACGGCATGTTGAAATGTGGAGCGAACGTGTTCTGGAAGTGGAATGTAGCAAGAAGCGGTACAAAGTTCGATGATGCAAAAACATCGGGCTAGAAACACCCCCCCCCCTCCCCCCCCCCCCCGTCAGACACACACGGGCGAACGCACGCACACACACACATAGTACAATAAATCATAAAAACACTATTAGACATTAAAGGGAAAACAAGAAAGTTCTCGGGAATTCTCATCAGGACTTTCTTCAAGTAAGCAGTCTTGTCCACAGAATCCGCTCCGCTGATTTTTCATAGAGCACGAGTCTGTGTGGGGTGAGTGAAGTAGGAAGGCGGCAAATTATGAGAGAAGAGTTGACCATTTTCTGTGTAATTGAGGATCACAGGAAGAACGTGTAGTGGGAATCTGACTTGGGCTTGTGCGAACAGGGTTAAAAATTACTGGCGGCTGGTCTGAGGGGCCTGGGATGTTGAAGTGTGGTGAAACCAAGGAGCTTAAAACACATCTAAGCTCACTTTCATCC
This sequence comes from Onchidella celtica, assembly GCA_963931925.1. NCBI lineage: Eukaryota > Metazoa > Mollusca > Gastropoda > Systellommatophora > Onchidiidae > Onchidella > Onchidella celtica. Next base: position 50,754,065 of record OZ007576.1, read on the forward strand.
AGGCTCCTTGGGTGAAACCAGTGGCGTAACACGGGTTTGCCAGCGCCTGGGGCAAGGCAAGTGTCGCCCTGCCTCTTACCCGTGGACTGTTAGCACTCGCTGTCCTTTCCACCTGTTGGAATCCTTATTCCCCCCTCCCCCCCCCCCCCCAAACCCCAAAGCACACGTATAGCGTTTTAAGAAAATACTGGTGTAATTAAAGGAAAATGCGTTTAATGATAACCGAGACATAGAGTACCGAGAAGAACCACTCTTTTCCCCACTATTATTATGTCCACAAAATGCGCGGCGTATAGGTACAGTTAGTGCTACACTTTTTCGTTCAACTGTGAAGGGATATGGTGCGAATTGTTGCATTGTTGACATCGATGACACGCGCGCAAGTCACCGGGTGGAATATAACGAATTGATTCGTCTCAGTACCCTGTGTCTTGGATTTTAATATACTCAAATTTATTTAAAATCCCCTGGTTTTGATTGATGCACTTTTCTTAAATAACAGTATTGAAATCTAGACTGAAATCTCAATTGACGGTATTGCCAGTTTACTCTGTCTTCCTTGACTCATGGTAAATCTCTGATACGTTTTGATTAATTTAAGTGTGAGAAAGTTCTTTCACAACCGGCAGTTGAAACACTGGGCAGTTTTGAAATTCTGCGTCTGGGACCACCGCCTCTGCCCCCCCCTTCCCACGCTACGCCCCTGGGTAAACGGTATTTAACCAGCCAGTCGGGACTTCTGGCAAACCTGTTGCTCCAGTGGACGGGGACGGGATACCACAGACAGACAGGTACGGATTGATTCAACCTTAGAATATTTTACACCATTTAGTCGTTCAGGGCAGTTCAGTAAAATAAGAAATAAGAAAATGTGTTGCTAAAGAGTAATAATAATAATAATGAATCTCATAAATGGATGTTGCTACACGTACGTACGTCTGCCAAGTTTATTGCGCTGGCGGTACATACTTTGGAGCCTTTTTGTGATTGCAGAGCTAGAGAGCTCCTCCCGAAATGCTCCTTGACAACAGGCTTAATTAATTGTGATTAATTATTCTTTCAGATTTTCTTTTTGTTTTCCTCTTGTTTTTTTGGTTGAAAGGGTGAAAGGCAGGGTTGGGTATCGATAAGATTTGAGGACAAAGGCGGTGTTAGGGATAATATGTATACGTCCGCGTCACTAGCACAAAACGCTTGGGTGCGCACGTACATATAACAACAGCCACCAATAATTATAACGGGCCCAGTCAAAACAATTTGCTCTAGGCGCTTGTTCTCTCCATCTGCAACTCACCCTCCTCCCCGCCCCGCTCTCTCTCACACTCTCTCTCTTTCTCTCTATCTCTCTTACACACAATCTATTGCATACACTCTTAAGCTAGGCATACGTACACATTCACCCACACATAACATAGGCGTACAAGGCAGTAATTAAACAAAGATCAGCAAAAATAAAATGACTTGAGAAAACAAATTTAAAAAATGGAATTGTTTCGTGTGCAGATCCACGTTACGTTTCAAAACTTGTAAAGTTTCAGGTTCTAGCCATCCTTAGGCCTACTTATTTATTTATTTCCTTGTCTATTTATTTATTAAAAATTTATCTATATCATTTTCCCAATTTCTCAAGAAAATCAACGAATTAATTTTGTAAAAATGGTGAAAGTCTCTGTCTCGATTATTTGAATAATAACGATGGCCTCGGGCACAAACCGTCTAAGTCCGGACAACTCATTAAATGCTTTATACCCTAAAATAGATAGACAAAAAACAAATTCATAATAAACTAAACCAGTCTAGCATACAGTCCTAGAGGTGATACCCATCAAATAGGCAAAACTTCTAAATAGCTATAAGAGAATAGTTATGGTTAAATCAGTTTTTTCCTTCCTCTGAAAATTTTTTGTTTACGGACTTACATGGTTTGTGCCCGAGGCCATCGATAAGCAACTGAAATTGACTCCACCTCCCCCCATCCCCGAAAAGGGACACACACACACGCGCGAGCACACAAACACACAAGAAAAACAACACATGAGCATTTCTTGAATTTTGTTTGGTTGATGCTATGAAGCGTAGATCTATCAATTTGCCTCTCTCACTGCTATATACGAGGAACCACGCGTGTCATTTACCGACTCTAAATTAGCTCAGGATGTCCTTGAGTTTGTACCTGCAGATTGCAGTAGGGGAGGTTTGTGTTTTGAGTTTGAATTTGAGTTTGGCTTTCACGGCGAGTCGAAGAGATAACGGCAACTCTGCGCCCTTCCCGGCCTATTTGGGTACACTTTCTTTCTTTATGTTTTATATTCAGAGCTTCTAAATTTCACAATAGAATTAAACACTTTCGTATAATTTTATCGCATTGGTACAATTCTTAAAAGTTGTTTCGTATAGATCTGGAAAAAGTTTTGTAAATGAGTGCAAAATTTTTAAATCAAGCTGTAAATCTTAGCCTCTATCAGAAAGGACAGGACGCGTTGCGGATCCATGTTAGGAAATAATTCTTTCATGCATCCGCAGGCAAAGTGCCTTCTTCGGATATGCATGAAGTCTACACATTCAGTCAAAATATGTTTTATTGATAGTTATTTTGTATTTTGGATACTTCTTTGATACCAGATATTTGGGAAATTTGCCTTAGTGTCACTGCAGCCCAGTTACAACTGTAGAAGACATGTCGTCACCGGTCGGCGCTTTTTATTTATTTATTTGGGTGGGGGGTGGGGTAGGGGGTTGGGGGGGGGGTAAATTTTACTTAATTTTGCCGGGCAGCGGCCTGTTCGGCCTGCTTTTCTCGATTTCCAGCTGTAAAGGTATCGTTTAACGTGCATAACATGCACACTGGCCTTCCGAGTTTTTCGTCCTTATTCGATAAGACTAGGTGCTCCATTTTACCTACCCTGGGGTCAGGGACAAGAAAATATTAGAAAAGTCCCCAAATTACAACATCAGGGGGCATGAGGGTGCGAGGACCTTACCTCTACACCATTTTGGCTGGCATAATTTGTATGTAAAAATCCTTCCATGTCACCGCTATCGACTAGTGATAGTACATTGGTAGTGTCAGAAATGATCTGATCTTACTTTTGTAGCTTATCACTTTTGTAAAATGAAATTTAAAGGAAAAACACACACACACGCAAGATTGTGTTTGACGCAACATGTGTGTGTGTGCGTGCATGCATGTGTGACAGTAACAAGGCATGGTGTTAAAAATGAAGCCATCTACGTATAGTACAAATGGACTTAAATTGCCCGAACGTATTCAGGCAGTTAAGCACAATGTGAATATTTTTACATGATTTAATTTCTCGAACTTACTGCTGTTTTTCCCCTTTATTAGTGACTTTGCTACTTTTTTTCCCCCTCTTAGCAGAAGCAGGAACACCCCCCACCCCCTCATCAATTTACCGAAATAAAGAACGTGTGCACAAAATGCCGACGCGCCGTAATACCCAAACTTAAACTCAAATTCAAACCAACTGTTCAAATCATTTGAAAAAAACAACAACAAAACAGAAAACGCAAAAACGAAAAATCACTTTGATCATCCATTTATCTGAACGTTTGATGGAAGAAAATCTGGCAACAACTCTCAGTAAAATCTATTAGGTTTCATCCACATCAAGACTGTCCAGAGTTTGACTTGATCTCTCTAACCTATGTTCAGTTGAACCAGTGTCCGACGTAATTGGATGTCATTGTTTGACAGCTGTTTGTGGCTTCCAAAGCTAGGGTTAGGAGGGACAAAATTTAATGTTGGTAGACATAGCACATTTCCGTTGGAAAATTAAAAAAAAAACAGATAGGCTACTGAATACGCTGGCAAAGAAAAACAAAAAACTTTAAACATACAGGGCCAGACTTAGATGAAGTGAGGCCCTAGGCTATTCCAGCAGTGAGACCCCTCCAAATTCCCCATCTTCACGTCTAGTGGAAGATGGAAGTGTTTTGATAACTATAATTTGAGTAACGCCAATGATGATGACAGGTGTTTATAATTCTGGACTTTGCAATTTCTTCTCGAAAGGACATAAGCTAGGAAAATTACAAAAGATTTGTTCAGAAACTACAGTGTATTGTAACATCATAAGTAATATGTAAGAAAAGGCTTCGCGTGTCGCATATATTATGGCTTGAGGTAGCGAGACCCCCCCCCCCCTCCCCGCCCGATTTTGAGGCCCTAGGCATCAGCCTATCTAGCCTAATGGTACATCCGGCACTGTGTTTGTTGCTTACAAACTAGGCTTAAGCGGGACAAGTGCTGGTAGTCGTTACTGTATATTTCCGTTGTAAGATAAAAGAAAAGACAGGCTACAGATTACGCGGGTAAAGAAAATCAAGAACTGGAAGGATGTGGAAGGACATACATATCTTTCCTCTTTGTCTTATCGTTCATTGAACTGTCATATCTATAGGAGATGAAAAATTGTAACTGTTCTGTAATTTATAAAAAAAAGGAACAAATCACAGTTTGGCTGAACGCTTATGTTACGTCATCATATCCGTGGTGCTAAAACAGCTGGCCAAATTACAACAACCTATGATTAATTTCTTGCGCTAGGCTGTAAGCTCCCCGTCCCCACCCCCCCCCCCCCACACACACACACTTCAAAGATTTGTCCTGAAAAACTCTTATCTGGCCTTTGCCAACACAGCCCTGAGTCATGACTTGGTAGATGAACATTAGGAAATTTGCACGATAATCACACACAATATCTTGTGTAAAAATGAAACTGGAAAATAAGGCCAAAGTGTACAAAATAAATATAAATTTTATCTACAATTTCTTCATTGACAAGAGTCGGTGTTTCCTGGCGTGATTTTCTTTTTTCTTGTGTGAAGTGTAAAGTTGTAAGTATTGATAGTGTATTGTAGTAAACTTGTAAGTATTGGTATAGTGTATTGTACTGATGTGTGAAGTGTAAAGTTGTAAGTATTGGTAGTGTATTGTACTGATGTGTGAAGTGTAAAGTTGTAAGTATTGGTAGTGTATTGTACTGATGTGTGAAGTGTAAAGTTGTAAGTATTGGTAGTGTATTGTACTGATGTGTGAAGTGTAAAGTTGTAAGTATTGGTAGTGTATTGTACTGATGTGTGAAGTGTAAAGTTGTAAGTATTGGTAGTGTATTGTAGTGATGGGTGAAGTGTAATGTTGTAAGTATTGTTAGAGTATTGCAGTGATATTACGGATAATGGAAAGGTTCGCGTTTGTTTACTTTTGAGTTAGTAGATCTGTTTTTTTGGAGGGGGGGGGGTTACATGTGCGTGGTAGGAGAAGTGGCAGTGATCATAATGACAGTAATACCATTAAATGTTGTGCAAACGCAGACCCATGTAGTGATAAGTCTTACAATTATGAAAGTGATGTTACCTGACCACCTTAGTACGGTAGATCTTGACGTCAGACCGTTGCCTGGCAACCAGCAAACAGGTCAAGGCACGGAGACTTCTTGGTGACCTGGACATTGAAAAATACCGCTGGACATGGGGAAATAATCAAGTACTCGCAAAAGGATTTTTTATTCTCCACCTGTGGCCAATTTATCCCAAAATTATTGTGGCGAGGAGGCCAATGAATGTTAATGTAGCCAAACAGCTAAACTTAATCCTAACGGTAATCTTTGACTTTACCCTGACACTTTCCCCCCAAAAAAGAAAAATTTGACTGCGCAAACAAAAGCCAATCTGGCCACATAACACAAACACGATGTCCGACAACAGTTCAGAAATCTGCCTGGTTCAATGGTACCTTGAACAGGCAACGGTGCGGCTGGCTGAGATAGCGCTCAAGTTGAGTACATTCAGTAACATTAATTTCAAATAATAATTGATATACTTTCACAATAAAGTTCAAGTCAACTTGAGCACTCTCTCCCCCCTCCCCTCCCGCCCAAAAAACAACTCGCCCCAGCAACCCCAACAGTTTGTGCCATTTACTATATCGTTTCGGTATTATTTACTATGGCGAGGCTTTGCCAGATCAGAGACACAGAATACCGAGACGGACCATTCCCTTTTTCATTATATGTCCACAACTTGCGCGCGTATAAACACTGTAGGTGCCACTCACAGAGCTCTGCGGTACTAGTCTTTTCCGTTCAATTATGAAGGGGTGTGGTGCGAATTGTTGCATTGTTGACATGGACGATACGCGCGCAAGTCGAAGGCTGGAGTTTGGCGAATTGAACCGTTTCGGTCTCGGGCCACATACAACTTTTTCTTTTTTTGCCAATTTTTGACTTTGCTTTAAGCCTCTGCGGCGACCCCACAGTTTTTCTGTGGTTTTTATAATACTTGTCTGGTTTGCCTATAGAGTCAGGATGATCGAGTGGGCGGCAACTTTGATGATTGTCAGCCTGACCTTGGCGTCATCGTCAGCCGTCCAAGTACAGATCACAACCAATCAGCCACAGGGAGTTACCTTTTCCATACCAGGTAGGAGGAGAATTTTTTAGCATGGGTCCATAGTACGCGGGACAGTTCTAGATCGATGAGTCTATGTCACTCCCGACAAGAGAGAAAGAGAGGGGGTAGAGAGAGAGAAAGAGAGAGAGAGAGAGAGAGAGAGAGATTAGGAGAGGGAGAGAGGGTAGAAGAAAGAGAGAGGGAGAGAGAGAGAAGTGCATCATTTACATTATTATTGCAAACTAAATCTTCAGTTTGAAAAATGGCACATTGATGTGCATTGTCAAACCTGACCCCAGACCTGACCCAGACGTGACTTACCCCTAACCTGACCCCAGGCCTGACCCAGACGTGACTTACCCCTGACCTAACCCCAGACCTGACCCCTGACTTAACCCGAGACCCGACCCCTGACCTAACCCCAGACCTGACCCCAGACCCCAGACCTAAGATTGAAACACATACAGTTAAAAAAAAAAAAATCTTTGGAAATGAAAGGTTCCTTCTTGACAAAAGCAATCTGGTAAAGGGTAAAGGTTACATACACACAGACAACATATAAAAACTCAAGATTCCTCTTGTACCTCCCCCCCCCCCCCCAACTCCCGTCCAGATGAAGGCTACTCACTGGTGGGCCTACACTATAACGTCAACAAACCCCTAGCGGATGTGGCAGCCGGTGACGTCAGCGTAGACCTCCTGCCAACAGGTAAATAGAAAAGGATGATCATAGTTTGATGTAAAGGAACAAATACATTATTGTCTCTGCCTCAAATTCCATCCTTTCTCCACTCTCTACATTATATTCTGACCAATCAGCCAACAAGAATTTGTTATCTGTCCCACTTCTCTAACTCTATCATCCAATAGAAGTCTGGGAATAAACTGTCGACAGCTTGACCGACACATTGTCTTCAGCCAATCGGATTGCAGGAATATACACTAGTATGTCTGTGTTATGGAAGCTTATCTATCTATCTATCTATCTATCTATCTATCTATCTATCTATCTATCTATCTATCTATCTATCTATCTATCTATCTATCTATCTATCTATCTATCTATCTGTCTGTCTGTCTGTCTGTCTGTCTGTCTGTCTGTCTGTCTGTCTGTCTGTCATAATATACAACAGACATTAACACCATTACAACATTCTCTGTCCAGGATCAGACTTTACGTACAAGGACCCAAACATCAAACCGGGTGACGTCATCAATTATTGGGTACTGTCTGTGGACAAGACGACAGGGGAGGGGAAACAACTCGTGGGTCAAACCTTCACAGTGACAGGTGAGTGTAGACTGGACACCATGGCGAAACATAGGCAGTGTTTTAGGTCTTAATTTTAGGAGCTTCGCTGCTCTTGGCATTTACACCTCACTGTTCTTGCTTTTATTTTTTCTTGCTTCTGTGTGTTTTTGTGATAGGGATTAGTTTTTTTAGAATTTTGCCCAGGCAGCGGCCTTGTTCGGCCTGCTCTTCTGGACTTTCAACTGCCAAGCAATCTTTAACGTCCAGAACGTGCAGACGGGTTCTCCGAGTTTTTTTTGTCCGTGTCCGAGAAGGCTAGGTGGTCGATCCTACCTACCATAGGATTGGGGACAGGAATTCTTCCCCCCCCCTCCCCCCCCCAAAAAACATCCAGTATTCCTGCACCTACCGGGAATCGAACCCGGTATCTTCGTTATGAGAGGCGAGCACCTTGCCCCTAGGTCAACGTGTCCCCTTGGGACTTGGGCAGTCTCTGTTGTGTAATGCATTTTTTTTTTTTAAAACCAGGACAAGAGCATCAAAATAGAGTTTTCTCCAAAATTGTCCCTCGGATTTATTTCAAATTTTGTCCGTGCTCCTATTTTACACAAAACCCCCAACAAACTTTTCTTTCTTCCTTTTTTTGTTGGTAGAGTGTGCTCGATTTTGAGTTTACTTCTTGCGTTCTATAAAAAATAATAATTAAACTAAATTATTTAAGAAACAACAACAACAACAACACTTGTGCCATACCAAACTATGCTGAACACCAAAAAGTGTTCAATATAATGTCAAAAATTGGCAAAAAAGAAAAAGCTGTATGTTGCAAATAATACTCAAACGATACAATGAAAAGCAAACTAAAGAGAAGACAGAAAATGGCCAATAATTATGTAACAGCCTTCTCCAAGGGAAAAAAAAACAACAGAAAAAAAAAAGGAAAATTGAACAGATAAAACAATCGGACAATATAAAAATAGAATATGAAATGTGTAGAATCTAAATAGAATATCAAATGAATGCGTCTACTTATCTGCCAGTTCTTTCTTGTATTGCAGCAGAGAAGCGTGTCTGCCAATGTGTTATATAAAATATATTAATAATACGTGTTTGTGTCAATTGTTGTTGTTCGTCAGTCGGACTCGTCTAAGACTATCTGGTCATCAAGGGGGGTGGGGGATGGTTGACTGTGCGTGCACAAGTGGCTGATGAGTCCAATCTGCGCACAGAAGGACCTCTGGCAGTGAGGGCAGGGAATGGTGGCTGCTGGGGGAGGGTCAACGGCCCTGAATTTCCTCGCCTGCCGTCGCTGTTCCTGAACAGCAGCCCTTTTGGCCTCGCACTGCACAGCGCCTTTTGCCCGTGTGTCTGTATTGTTTACTGAGAATTAAGCAGTCATATTCCTGTTCAGGGTGAGCACACATTTGAGTGTGTCCCATAGTGTAGTACCGTAGAAAGGTTTTGTTTTTTAAAATTTAATTATTTCGTCAATTATCTTTTACCAAGTGCAAAGAAGCAACCTCAAAATCAAGCTATAGTCGAACAACTTTTTCCAAAAAAAAAATCAGTTTCATAAGGTTAAGTATGAAATATGGGCCTATTACCAGTGGCGTAGCATACAGGACGCCACAGCGGCGGTTACTCCGCGCGCAAAATTCTTAGGGGCGCAAAAATTTCAGAAGAAAAAGAAAATAAATTAGAAATAATAAATAAACATTAGCACCCCCCCCCTCTCCCCACACACACACTCACAGAAAATCTCCCGATCTTCGAACATTCTACACAGTTGTTCAACATGACCGGACAAATAAACAGTGCCACGTACTAACAGCCCACGGGTCAGCGAGCGCAATACTTGCCTTCCCTCGGGGGCTAGCAGTCCACGCTAGGCCACCGCCTATTACATAATTTCAAACGAATGTAAAAGACCGCTTTTCCTGGAAAAATGGATGTTGATTCTGCTGATGGTCAAACAAGCTGCACTGAGACGATCACGAGAGTATCATTCTGCACTGATTCTCACACTGGCAGCGAGCATGGTGCCCTTGAAGTCGGGCCTATAGCTCCCCGGAGTTCCAATTCTGTACACGACATTTTAAAAAAAAATCTTTAATGCTGATAACCTACAGTTCTGACGGCTGGCGGCGAGCAGACGTACGTTCTCTGGATACCGCCACAGAAATTTTGTAGCTCTATATTAATCAAACATTATTGTTTTACCTCGGCTTAATGAGGCAATCGACTTTATTTTTGTATTTATTTATTTATCTAGTGCAGTCTCGGTTAGATTAAGAAGGGCGGGAGATGAGAGAAATATGGAGAGAGAAAGAGAGAGAGAGGGGGAAAGAAAGAGAAAGGGGGATAGAAAGAGGGAGAAAGAGGGAAAGAAAGAAAGGGGAGGACAGAGAGAGAGAAAGAGAGAAAGTAGGGAGAACAAGACAGAGAAAAAAGAGAGACAGAGATAGAGAGATAGGAGGAGAAAGAGAGAGAGAGAGAGAAATAGAAAGCTAGGGAGAAAGAGTGAGAGAGGAGAAAGAGAGAGAGAGAGAAAGAAAGAGAGAGGGGGGGGAACAGAAATTTTACGGTTATTTTGAATAATAAACCACTTCTCATGTATAATGTACAGCACCCACAGCCGCTACCACCACTACCACCGCCGCTACCACCACCAGCACATCAGCACCAGCCATCACTAATGTTCCTGACCCAGTACTCAGCACTCTGTTGGCCCAAGCAACTAGTGGAACAGCCAAACCCGCTACCGACACTGATTCTAGTGCAACCAATACTGGAACAGCCACTGGTACTGGCAATTCGGGAACAACCAACACCGGAACAGGGACAGGTGAGGCATAGATAAAGACTTCATGCAGGTCCGATACTCACGATAATCAAAACAGAAAGCTGTTCAAGAGATAGAAGGGTACATCTATTTAATAGGTATTTATTTATCTGCTCAATCATTTAATTATCTATTCATGTACTTATTTTACCCATTAGTTCATTCTTTTATTTATTTACGTATTCATTTATGTGATTATTTATTTATTTATTTATTTATTTATTTATTAATTTATTTATCTATTTATTTATTTATTTATCTTTTTTATTTATTTATTGATCTATTTATTTATTTATTTATTTATTCATTCAACCATTTATTTGTATTCAACATAAAATTCACGAAGTATTGTACACGATGGTTACAGACCAAATCGCATTTCAATCTGAGCCCGAAAAAAAAAAAGGTCAGGCGTAGATCTAAGGCTTCTTTCAGTGGAACAACCTAAAACACTCAGTATTGAGGGTACAGTCTCCGGCAAGCTTGTCCAGCATAGCACTGGGATTTGTATGTCTACACTGACACACGTTTTAACAATTTCTATACCCCCCCCGCTCCTCCCAGAAACGGGTGCGTTCGATGAAGACATAGAGTGTTCAGACTTTTACTCTATCCCCACCCGGGCACCCGAGATCGGCTTCTGCAAAGTAACATTTCGGTTCTCATCTATCCTGAGTGAAGTGGACGCTCCGGCCCGTCAGGCCTTTTCAAATGCACAATCCGAAATTCAGCTCTGGTTCAAGAATAAACAAAACTGTTAATAATAAATAGCATAAATAAATCAGTCAATCTTATATGAATTAAAAATACCTACGTGATATTTAACAAACCCTCCCGCCGCTCACACAGCTCGGATTTGCGTGAAATTTTACACGTGCCTTCCTTTCGACCTGCAGAGGATTCTTTCTTAGATTTGGCGGACTGAAATGGCGGGGAAGCATTTTTTTTTATTAGTTTGCTTTGTGTCGCTAATTGACCACCTCCGATCCTTCATTTTCACGAACACATGAATCCATGACATCATCACTTCCTGCAAAATTCTCGGTGCGCACCACTGCACACCGTGTACTGTCCTGTCTATCTGTTAATGGCTCAGTTTTGTGCATGACCCAGTGCATTTCTGTACCGATGTTTTGTGCTGATACATTATGGTCTTAAGTGATGCCCTTTGTTTTTTCACCATTCGAAGAATGGAGCAGTTACCATTAAGACAAAAAATAAAATAAGTAAAGAAAGAAAGAAAGAAAGAAATAAATACATTTTCAAACATTACTAAAAGACTGGTCAGTATCGAAAGAACGGTACGAAAGACACTAATTAATTGATTCTTTTGTTGATTCATTTTGCAGGGCCAGCGACCGTAACTAAAGTTGTCGCGGCAGGTAAACCTTTTGATTTCTTTTCTGTTTCGTATCTTTTTCTCTACTTCAATTTTCTCCTCCATTTAGTAACTTTCCTTTCTCTGAACTATTTTCATTGCAACTCCCAAAACATTTTACAGTTCTAGACAGACAGACAGACAGACAGACACACACACACACACGGTCGCACGCACGCACAAACACAGACGCACGCACACACACACACACATCTATGAACTCTCATGTCCACTCATGTCCGGGGAAGTGTTCTCATGTTTACTCATGTCCGGAGAAATATTCTCCATGTCCAGAGATATGTTCTCATGTCCAGTCATGTCTAGAGGAATGTTCTCATGTAAATTCATGTCTAGAGGAATGTTCTCATGTCCAGCCATGTCCAGAGATATGTTCTCATGTCCAGTCATGTCTAGAGGAATGTTCTCATGTCCAGTCATGTCTAGAGGAATGTTCTCATGTCCACTCATGTCTAGAGGAATGTTCTCATGTCCAGCCATGTCCAGAGATATGTTCTCATGTCCAGTCATGTCTAGAGGAATGTTCCCATGTCCAGCCATGTCTAGAGGAATGTTCTCATGTCCAGCCATGTCCAGAGATATGTTCTCATGTCCACTCATACCCAGAGAAATGTTTTTTATACCCACTCATATCCAGGGTCATGTTGTCTCGTCCAGAGATATGTTCTCATGTCCAGTCATGTCCAGAGGAATGTTTTCACGTCCAGAGAAATGTTCACTTGTCCACTCATGTCTATTCATGTCCAGAGCCAATATTCTCATGTCCACTCACGTCCAGCCAGGAAAGGTTTTCCTAATGTGCTTTAATCATTTTATTTCCCCCTCCGCGCACGGGGTCAGATCCCTACAATGGTGAATCCAGCTGTACCAGCTACCCGTGTCTGATCTTTGAGGATGACTTTAACACTTTGGATACCAAACTTTGGGAACATGAAATTACTGCTGGTGGTGGCGGGGTGAGTTGGGTTGGGGAGGTCGTGGCAAGTTTGGTGTGGGGGAGTGTGCACGATGAAGAGATGTACAGACAGTACTGGAACCAGTGATGTGGATGGATGGATGGATTGATGGATGGATAGATATATAGTTGGCTCGATAGGTAAATGGATGGATAATTAGTTCGATAAATAGATAGATGGATGGCTGGATGGACGGACGGACGGGCGGACGGATGAATGGATGGATGGGTGGACGGATGGATGGGTGGATGGATGGATGATGGATGATGGATGGATGGATGGATGGATGGATGGTCGACAGTCTAAAAAACTATAGTTATTTTTTTAAACAAGAAAAGACGCACAAACAGGAAGGAAGGTTTATAAGCAGGCATATTGATGCCCAGACAGACAGACACCCAGACAGACTGACATCCAGACAGACACCCAGACAGACAGATACCCAGACAGACTGATACCCAGACCGACTGATACCCAGACAGACTGACATCCAGACAGACACCCAACAGACAGACACCCAGACAGACAGATACCCAGACAGACTGATACCCAGACAGACTGACATCCAGACAGAGTGACACCCAGACAGACTGACATCCAAACAGAGTGACACCCAGACAGACAGACACCCAGACAGACTGACATCCAGACAGACACCCAACAGACAGACACCCAGACAGAGAGATACCCAGACAGACTGATACCCAGACAGACTGACATCCAGACAGACTGACATCCAGACAGTCTGACATCCAGACAGAGTGACACCCAGACAGACAGACACCCAGACATTCTGACATCCAGACAGACTGACATCCAGACAGAGTGACACCCAGACAGACTGACATCCAGACAGACAGACACCCAGACATTCTGACATCCAGACAGACTGACATCCAGACAGAGTGACACCCAGATAGACAGACACCCAGACATTCTGACATCCAGACAGACTGACATCCAGACATTCTGACATCCAGACAGTCTGACATCCAGACAGAGTGACACCCAGACAGACAGACACCCAGACAGACTGACACCCAGACAGACTGACATCCAGACAGAGTGACACCCAGACAGACAGACACCCAGACATTCTGACATCCAGACAGACTGACATCCAGACAGACTGACACCCAGACATTCTGACATCCAGACAGACTGACATCCAGACAGAGTGACATCCAGACAGACTGACATCCAGACAGACTGACATCCAGACAGACTGACGTCCAGACAGACTGACATCCAGACAGACTGACATCCAGACAGACTGACATCCAGACAGAGTGACACTCAGACAGACTGATATTCAGACGGATGGATGAATAAGGAAAGAAGTACAATATGCAAAGTGAATACCACACAGACAAAGTCTATGGCCACGACAAAGCCTAGGTAAACATTTGATGATATCAAACTATTTTCCACCCTGACAGAATTGGGAGTTCCAGTATTATCTCAACAACAGATCAAACTCCTACGTCAAGGACGGCAAGCTCTTCATTAGACCGGTAAGTTCATAAACATTTTAGAAACTACCACGAAAATGCCAGTCCCACAATGATGGCTGGAAAGTTCATACCAAAATAACAAGTGAACTAAAATATGTACAATACATGCCAGTACGCAGTGCTAGTGGCTTACAGTCACTGATTTACCAATAAAGTAAGACCCACAAAGTTCGGGGCGCCATTTTGTTTTATCTGACAGTCGACTGTTCACATTGTTTTGAAACATCACGACCATGAATTCATTAACTCCCCCCCCCCCCCCCCATGCCCATGCCGTGGAGGAAAATATCACAGACCAATTGGCAGAGAGAAGCATAGATGGGGTGGTGTGTGTGTGTGTGTGAGAGAGAGGGAGGGTTGTGTGGTCTAAATACATAAACATGACTCGTGCCGATGTCGATGACCACGATAATGATGAAGGTAATAAGGAAAATAAGGTAACGTAGATATTGATTTGGACGCGGGGTCTATCTATCTATCTATCTATCTATCTATCTATCTATCTATCTATCTATCTATCTATCTACCTGTCTGTCTGTCTGTCTGTCTGTCTGTCTGTCTGTCTGTCTATCCATCTAGCTATGCCTATCTGTCTGCCTGCCTGTCTGTTTGTCCGCGTGTCTATAAATCGATGTTCAACACCGACATATTGATTAATTCACTGATGAACATTGCATGTCTTGCTTGCTTGCCCAATCTGGTCAACCCACCACTAATTCTCACGTTCACTCTCTGTGACCTGGATTCTGTGACCCTGTATAAAACAATCCATACATGAGATTCGTCTTCGTGCACAAAGGTCTCAGACGTTGAGTACATGACGTCATTTATTGTCATATTTTCTCATTTCCTGTCCTCAGACATTGACGACTGACAGATTTGGACCAGATTTCTTGGAACATGGAAACTTAAACTTGTGGGGTAAATATTAATTTTTTCTGATGGCGCTAGACGAGGCACCCGGCATTATCCGGGATAAACCCGTAAACCCACAATTCTCTCTCTCTCTCTCTCTCGCTTTTTGGTCTAGAAAGTTTCCCATAGTCCACAGTCTTACTACAGATTTCATGCACACCAGAGCACTATGCACTCATTTCTGGGAGGGAAATTGTGCGCACCGAATTGAACGCATATTAATATCGTTTCCGGTGCGGCGGGTTTACTGCAGAGAGCCAAATAAAAAATCATTGTGTTTTACATTTTTACAACTTTTTATTTAAAAATACTTGAAACTTGAATCATTACAATTGGTCGATACAAAAGTGATTGGGCTGGATTAGTTGACACTTAAGAAAATTAACTCTATAATTTTTTGGGACTGCCATTTAGGCTGTTGCGTCGAGCGAAAAAAACAAAAAAGGGCCAAAATTGCACCACAATGAATCACTCCCGCCACAATTTTCTTTTTAAAATAAGATACAAACTAGCAACTAAATCTATAGTCACAAGGATACACGTAAACTTGCTGATAGAACGCGTTTAGACTTAAGCTCGAAGCTCATTGTAACGGCCCTTTCCACAGGTCGATGATAAATAGGCCATGGAATTGACCATGCTCTACTTTGACCTACATAGGAAGATTGTGGGGTTTATCTGAAAATATCGTCAAGATGCCTCCCCTCCTCCTCCCCCCTCATTAAAAGCGGGACCAAAGACTTCAAAGGAAAAGATTATTCCCGAATGTTATTATTTTTTGTTCCAAGTTTCTACTAAGAACTGTAACTCTCACAAAACTGGTTATCTTATCTTGCTGTAGAGAAATCGTGGCTCTCGGTTCAGATCTGGTCAAATCTCCCATTAATGATACATGTCAAAAGGTGGCAATAACATTTGCAGTGAGTTTTGTGCCTTATTGTTACCAGCTGTAATGTAGGCCCTATTCACCGTCATGGTCTATGGAGTAACGCTCTTATCCAATCAGAGGCCTGTGGTTCGTTCATATTTTTGTTGATGTTGATGAAATTATTTAGAGCCGTTCGCAGGCTCTTGCGAAATGTACAAACGGGTATTGTTCACCGCAGCGACCTACTTTCTGCTCCATGCTAACACTGGTTTCGCGGCGCTTCCTGTGTCTTGCAATGCAAATCAACCTATAGTGAAACCTCTCTATACGGGCAAAAATTAAATAAAAATTTATCTACTCCTCCCCCCCCCCCAAAAAAAAACCGCCGACCGGCGCTGCACTGCGGCGACGACGTGTCTGCTCCAGTTGTAACTATCCTGCAATGACGCTGAGGCAAATTTCCCAAATGGGATTAAAGAAGTATATCTATACAAAATACAAAAATAAAAATTAATACACACATACTCTCTGGGGATACACAACTGTACTCCCTGATGATAAAACAATATGTGGACGAAACGATTCAAGGTTAATCTGTACAGGAGATTGAGGTAAAGTTCTATCAGAGAAAATGACCGCAAGAAGAAGTGGGAGAAAATCTTCCAGCAGCGACAAGTCAGCGAGAACTCCATGGCAAGGATCTGAAATAAATAAGTAAGTTTGAGTACATCAATGGATCGGGTTAGGAAGGCGGCCGCCATGGAAAGGAAAAGGGACCGAAAAAGAAAAAGAATGAGAGGAATACAAATGGGATGGAAGTGAAAAGAATGAAAGAAAGACTTTGAAAGAGTAATGAAGAAGGATCAAGAGGAACACGAGTCTAACAGGATAGACAGAATGAGATGTAACAAACGAAATGAACGAGTAAAGAGAGGAAATCATCATATTGTAACGGAAGTAAGATCGCCAATGTAATCACGAAAGGCTTTTTAACCGCTAAACCTTAAATTCTACCAAATATCATATTATTAGGCATAGAAAGACGTAAAGGTGTACGTGGGTACATTTTAAACGGTCGTGAAGTTCGTTATATTTTTGTACTTTCGTTGATTTTGAGTCACAACAGAGTTGAACAGAAGAAAGTGTTCTGGCATCTTGAACCAGTCGTATTTTCTTCGAGTAGAATTAAAAAGTGTGACAGGAAATTTCGTTCTGCGCCTTAATTTACACATTGGTGATCGAGGCGCAGCTTTTTAAAATCACATCTGTGTATTCCCCGAGTCAGCGGGCCAACTAGCACATATTATAATACAAGAAAGATTGAATAAAATAGTACGTGGAAAATATAAAGACAGAAAGAGATGAAACAGAGAGGAATGAAGATGAGGGAACACGCGCTGGTCATGCAGAAGATGCGTCAACTTGACGTGTAGCCCCGCCAATGATCACTCGCCAGCCCAGATAGAACACGGCGCTTTCTCTTCACGTGACGTGATAAGGGTGATTACTCTGCTCAGTTTTCACTGTTTGCCCATCGGGGGATTTCCAGCAAACAAACAATCCAGAATCTTGCCCCGGCAACACGTCTCGCCACTGCTGACGGTTGAGCGTTCCTTCTTCAATTTACCAATGACAAAGCATGAAAACACACATACAATAAAAAAAAAAAAACACAAAAACTCACGAGGACAGAGCAAGAACGACAGATAAATGCGCAATTAAAACCAAAACAAAAATAAAACAGCAAGAACCAAGTTGGCATTGGAAGTCTCCAAAAGGATGGTTTTCCTTTTTCCTGACCGACACTGACCTGGCCATTCCTGATCATGAAATCAAAACTTCCTTGGTGCATGTATATATAATAATAATAATAATAATAATGTATAGCATTTATATAGCGCATATCCATTTAAAATGCTCTATGCGCTTTACAGAAACAACATGTCAACCACAGAGCAGAATGGAGCTGCCTGCGAAGCGCTCAACATACTGCACTGCATCTTTCTCTCTCCCTGTCTCGCTCACTCTCTCTCTCTCTATCTCAGAGCAAATTGTAACGCAGCCTGTTAGACGCAGTTCACAACTCACAACAGTTCACAACTCACAGCAGTTCACAACTCACATCAGTTCACACAACACACAACTCACATCAGTTCACACAACACACAACTCAAATAATATTTGAATATTTATTAATAACAAATATATTTAATAATGAATAATAAATTCTGGCGGGGGGGGGGGGGGTGATATGGATAAATTTTAATCTATTAATTTCAATTTTCAATTTTGCCCGGGCAGCGGCCTTTCGGCCCGCTCTTTACGATTTCCAACTGCCAAGGTATCTTTAACGTGCGCAACGTGCACACGGGCCCTCCGAATTTTTTCGTCCTTATCCGAGAAGTCTAGGTACTCGATCCTACCCCCCAATAGGACCAGGGACTTGAAAATATGAGAAAAATCCAATTTCCAACATGCCTCTAGACCACCTTGATATATATATATCACAACTCGTCGGTTTCATGACGAAGGGGCGTATAGATTACAACAGCTGTACAACGAAAAGGCGAACGCTCAACTTATCTGTATGAGGAAGTGGCGAATGGGTCAGATTAGAGACATTTACTGTTTTGTGGTTATCAAAAGTAGGCCCCTATGTTGCAGGGGGGGGGGGGGGATTTACCTAACATGAGCAATTTTGTTAAATCTCATTTTAGTTTTTGTGTTATGTAGTATGACGAAAAGGCAAGAAACAGCAAACCAGAAATAATACCTCAGTTCAGCATGAGTCAGTAACTTACGCTGCAATAGAGCAGGGGTGGCCAAAAAATATGCGGCTGGTGGAAATATGTTAGCTGGATTTCGTTTTTGTTTTTGAAAACATATGGTGTATATGTGTGCTTTGTGATTATTGAAACCAATACAAATTAAGTTACAAAAACTGCCTCCAAAAGGCGAGAAATCGATGAGGAAAGTAGTACAAAATTTTCAAAACTGAATTTCTCACAACACTGATTTTGGCGGTTCACCCATTCATCATACAGAGAAGTTAAGCGTTCGTCTTTTCTTTGTACATCTGTGGATATCTATTCGCCCCTTTGTCGTGAAACCAACGATTTGATACTAGAGTATTGGAGAGGTCTAATGTTCAATTCTCCGCTTTCATTTTGGAAAACTCTACCGTGGACACAGAATGATGGTATTAAATCAACAACAGCAACAGCAGATTGCGAATGTGTGTGTGTGTATCTGTTGGCTAGATCATGACAGTTCAGTGGTGTCAAGGATTTGCTACGTGTCCAGACTTTCCACTGTCTCTTACTCAGCCAGCACATTTATTGCGTCATCTCCACTTGTCAAACAAGCAGGGAACTGCGGAATACAAACAAAAATGATGGCGGCAAATCGGCCAACTGGGAACTTTTTCTGCATAGGAATTTCCTTTCTTAAACGATTCAGTATCCAGTGGGGGATTTATCCATAGGTATTAAATTCTTTGCGTCTGTCTTTCTATCTGTCTGTCTGTCTGCCTGACAGTTACTAGTTTTCTAGTATTCCTGCACGGATCAAAGAAAGAATGGGGACATCTGGATTTTCTCCCCGTGGCACTTTTGGCTGTCATTTTTTTTCTTTCTTTTCTCTTCCTTTGCCTTGGTTTGGTTTACAGGGCAAAAGTGCAGCAATGGACACTTGTAGGTTACAGCTTGTAAAAAGGGTGGCCCTTCTATTCAAAATGATTATGTTGATGTTAACATTTCACAGGTATTGGTCAGAAATATAAATTCAAATGCTTAGAGTTCGGGGAGTTTTATTACAACAAAGTGGTGCCAAATTATTTTTTCTTCCTTAGGAACATTCAAAATGATACGACTGGAAGATTGGGTAAAAATTCTTTTAGGCTTCAGTGACTAAAATTTGTTCAAACCAGAATCTTCTTTTGCAGGGGTGGTCAAACCTTCGTAATGTAAGAGCCACATACGATAAACTTCAGGCGTTCGAGAGATAAAAGATATTATCAAAATTTACACATGAGTTTTATTGTTACATTCACATTTTGTTACAAAAATGTTATATAAATATTAAGAAATACATGTATGCAACAATATTTACTCTTGTATGCAGTTTTTGAAACTGTTAATTTGTATTAGTTTCAGTAATCACAAAGTAATCACCATATGTTTTCAACAAAAAAATCCAGCTAACATATTTCCACCAGCCGCATATTCAAAGCCCAAGAGCCACACGTGGCTCGCGAGCCGCGATTCGGCCACCCCTGTTCTATTGCAGAGTAATTGACTCATGCTGAACTGAATTATTATTTCTGGTTCGCTCTGACAATAACGGCCTCCTGTCGACTGCGTGATGTCCAGTTAACCTACAATTAACCGGTTATTATTCTTATATTATATCATTATATTTTACTTTGAATTTAAATGCTCTATTGTTGCTTCACTTTGTGCATTTTCCTTATGTTTCAAGTAACCAATCAAATGCCGTGTTACATCCAGGCGCCAGCCCAGCCGACACGTGCACGGGCAACAATTTCTACGGCTGTGAGAGGACGGGCATGCCCGGTCAGGTGCTCAACCCCATCCAATCAGCGCGTCTACGTAGTTCCCGCTTCTTCAACTTCAAATACGGGCGCCTGGAAGTGGAGGCCAAAATGCCGAAAGGCGATTGGCTATGGCCAGGTGGGTAGGATGTCAACATTAAACAGCAGGGAAAAGGGGTGGGGGTGGATGTGGGTGTGGCTTCGGGTAAGGGTTGAAACGTTATTTAAAACTGCAGGAACGGGCAGAGATCAAAAACGCTAAGACCCTGGCAAACATTTCTGGGTCGTGTGTGAAAGTAGTAAGGGAGGTAACAAGTTATGGTTTTTAGAGAAATTACATCGAGAAAAAATTGATCAAGAAATCCGTCAGGAAGATGAAAAAGCAAAAATAATAACAACAATAAAAGAAGTAAATTTAACATTTATGGCATGCCCTCTATAGTTGGTCCATACATGTATAACTCTGTCCATAGATTACCACCACTTGTGCCCTGTCCTCACGACTGTATCACCAACCTATTCTGACGTCATTATCAGCAAAATTCTCATGTTAAAAAAAAACAAAAAAACTTCATTCCCAAGATCCATTACTACAACTTCCACAACTTCCCTCACTGCCAACCCATGGACCCCCCACACCACCAATACCACCACCGCCATCATCAAACAGCGACATCACTAACCTCACTACAACAGCAACCATGGCAAGATCAACTACACCAACGACATCCACCACCACTAACCATAACAAGTTCTACTACACCAACGACACCCACCATTATCCACAGCAAATTCTTTTACACCAACGTCACCTACCACCTCTAACCAGAATTTTCATGTTGATGTTGCAGCTATATGGCTCTTGCCTCGATGGAACGCCTATGGAGCGTGGCCGGCCTCGGGGGAGATCGACGTGGTAGAGAGCAGAGGTCAGAGGTCAATGTCATTAGTTAACACTTTCTCCTAAACTGCTTGTGTAGTTAGCTCCGTGTTTTTGCCAGCAGTTTATTTCTCGCTGTTGTTACTACTGCGTACGGTCCCCAAGTGTTTTGCACTGCTGGCCTTATGTATACATACCTATCCCGTCCTTATCCTCAACCCTAAATCTTATCCAATCCCTAACCCTGCCCCCTACCCTTTCAACTAAAAAAAAAAAAAAGGAGGAAAACAAAAAGAAAATCTGAAAGAATAATTAATTAAGGGTTTTTGTTAGGAGTATGCCGGAGGAGCTCTCTAGCTCTGGAGTCACATAAGACTTTAAAATACGTACCCCTAGCGCAAAAAAACTTGGGGGTCGTACGTACGTGTAACAACATTCTTCATTTCATTGTAATTGAGGGGACTGAGCAAACTCAACTCAGTGTGGCCCTGGGATATTAGAGGGGAAAAGGGGGTGAGGGTGACATGAGTATCATATCATTGTTAATTTTTTTTTTTCACCCATTAATTTCTCAAAGAGTGACTCTGTAACATTCCTCCTCCCCACCCCCCAATGATGCCCCCACCAGAAATAAGACAGGAAAAGCCTCACTCATTTGTAAAATGTGATTTTGCACATTTCTAGATGTAACACAAGTGGTGAGTGACAGACGGTAGTGACACGAATCTTCCAGCTTTGAATTATTCTTGTTTTGTTCCGCCATGCTTTTCTCCAAGTCATCTGCCAGTTTGGACATTTCTGTTCCCAGGTTTTGTCTTATGTTGTTTAAATTTTCTGACAGGAAACGCCAACTACAAAGATGACAAAGGCCAAAGTGCAGGGGTGGACTCGGTGGGCAGTACCTTACATTTCGGACCATTCGTGGAAGCCAACCAATGGCCTAAGGCTCACGCTACCACGTGAGTATTTGTATTTATATTTTGCATGCTTCTTTACTACCAGTTGGGGAATTTGCCATAGTGTCATTACAGCTCAGTTGGAACTCGAGCAGACACGTCGTAGCCACTGTGAGCATTTGTGGGTATTTTTTGGGAAGTGGGGGGGGGGGGGGTGGTGGTAGGTTTTTTTGCTTGTTTTTTTTATTATTTTTGCCAGGTAAGAGGCCTGTTCGGCCTGCTCTTCTCGACTTTCAACTGCCAAGGTATCTTTAACGTGCGCAACGTGCTGTCGGGCCCTCCGAGTTTTTCGTCCTTATCTGAGAAGACTATGTGCTCGATAATACCTACTGTACGATCAGGGACAGGAAAATATGAGAAAATCCCAAAATTCCAACTTGCTTGCTCCGACCGGGAATCGAACCCGGTACCTTCGGCATGAGAGGCGAGCACTTTGCTTCTGTACCAACGTGTCCCCTTTTCCAGCGTGTCCACAGTACTATGATGTCATATTTGTTGATGGGCCTGTGCTGAATGACAGGCGAGCAATTTGCAAGACAAAAATGTTGACTCAAAATAAAGCCGTTTTTGGGGATTTGGTAGTTACGAACTTTGGCCAGGGATTAATGGCAACTTAGGCCATAAAAAGGGTTTAGGGCCAACTTGATCAGACAATTTGGTCTCCACTTTTCTGTTCAGACTAAGAAAGCTGATTTAGAGCCAAAGGTGGGCGAAAGTATTGGTGATAATCGAATTTATATGAAATGCCCCAACTTGCGGGTCTAAGTTTGATGTGATCAAGGCGGCCTTAACAGGAGAATGACGCGTCATCAGTGAACGCCGACTATGTAATTTGAACCGTTGTTTTGATTGTAAAAGAAATTCTTTCACCTTAAAAATATCATCTTTATTGTGGCCAACACAGGGGCTATCACTGTTGTAGATCATTGAAGAGCGTTTTTCCAAAAGTGAGTAAGTCATATTTTGCATGAGTTTATGGCCCCCGTTCAGATAGTCATTCAAATTGAAGACGGGACATGGCATTTTGTTTTACTGAACGCTTACACCGCAGCTTACACTAATTTTGAATGACTATCTAAAAGGGGCCATAGCTTTTGCAAAATTTGACTTACAGTTTTGGAAAAATGGCTTTTCAGTTGTGGTGAAAATATTAGACTAAATAAAATTAGCTATCTGTGACGGCAGCAGTCTGACCTGATCCTTTTTTTCTCTTTGTTTCTAGAACAGCACAATCTGGAACTTTCGCCGATGGCTTCCACAAGTTTCAACTGGACTGGGATGATAAATCCATTAGGTAGGCGAGAACGCTACCCCACCCCCTCCCCGTGCCTAGTCCAACCATTTTCATTGTTATATTATCAGCATCATCATCATCATCATTATCACTGGTGTTAGGGGCAATGAGCATCATCATTATCTTCATCATCATCACTGGTGTTAGGGGCAATGAGCATCATCATCATCATTATCATCACTGGTGTTAGGGGCAATGAGCATCATCATTATCTTCATCATCATCACTGGTGTTAGGGGCAATGAGCATCATCATCATCATTATCATCACTGGTGTTAGGGGCAATGAGCATCATCATCATCATTATCATCATTGGTGTTAGGGGCAATGAGCATCATCATCATCATCATCATCATTGGTGTTAGGGGCAATGAGCATCATCATCACCATTATCATCATTGGTGTTAGGGGCAATGAGCATCATCATCATCATCATTATCATCATTGGTGTTAGGGGCAATGGGCATCATCATCATCATTATCATCACTGGTGTTAGGGGCAATGAGCATCATCATCATCATCATTATCATCATTGGTGTTAGGGGCAATGAGCATCATCATCATCATCACTGGTGTTAGGGGCAATGAGCATCACCATCATCATTATCATCACTGGTGTTAGGGGCAATGGGCATCATCATCATCATTATCATCACTGGTGTTAGGGGCAATGAGCATCATCATCATCATTATCATCACTGGTGTTAGGGGCAATGGGCATCATCATCATCATTATCATCACTGGTGTTAGGGGCAATGAGCATCATCATCATCATTATCATCACTGGTGTTAGGGGCAATGAGATAGCCGATCTACTTGCCAGCAACGCTACTGTTCATGGAGGCCTGCAGCATGACAGGAATGAGCTCATGCAGATGCTCACCCATCATTGCGGGCAGATGAAGACTCTGAGGTGCCGCCTATAACCAGAATGATGGAGGCGGTATATCAACGGGGTGAGGGAAGAATGTGCGACAAGGCTTTACGAACCTGACAACTATGGAACCAGCTGGTCACTGGGACAGTTAGTAGAATAACACTCGAATGGATCTTGGAGCGGGCAGAGGAGCGTTTATGGGGATGACTGATGTGCTAGGATTCTGATTCCCATCAATCAATCAATCAATCAAACAGTCAATTAGACAGTCAGTCAGACAATCATTCAATCAATCAATCAGTCATCATCATCATCATCATCCTCATCATCTCCACACGGTACCAATATTATTATTGCTTCAGGCAAGGTGAGGGGAGCAAGAAGAATTTTTCAGTCTTTTCCCCTCTCATTTTCTCTTTCTTGGCTACTTTCTTTCTCTTCCTCCTTTCATCAATTACAAACAAGAGGCTGAAGAAAATGATTTATACAATGCTATTTTTGTCTTCTTTTTCCAAGTTGTACGTTCTCCTCTCCTTTCGTTTCTCCCCTCTTCTGTCCTGGTCAAGAACTACAACTCCAACCTTCCAACTTCCAAACAAAGCCGCTTTTTTGTCTTTGATTAGTGGTGTCCCTTTCTCAGATAGAGCTATGGTACACTGGGGTACACGAATTAACTGAATCACTGAACAGTGGAATTTGTGACACGAATCACAGGTTCCACTGAATTCTGTGGTCAAAGTTAGCGTGCCATGGTTGTGACCTGACAGTCACTATCAGTAGAGATGTTAGACTCCTATAGATGGTACACTTCTAACTATGTTATACGCCCATAGATGTTATAATCCTATAGATGTTAGACTCCTACAGATGTTATACTCCTATAGATGTTATACTCATATAGATGTTAGACTCATATAGATATTATTATTCTACAGATGTTAGATCCCTACAGATTTTATTGTCCTAAAGATGTTATACTCCTATAGATGTTATCCTATAGATGTTATACTCCTATAGATGCTATCCTATAGATGTTACCCTCCTATAAATATTAGACATCTATAGATATGAGACTCCTATAGATGTTACACTCCTACAGATGTTATACTCCTATACATATTATACACTAATACATGTATACTCCTACACATGTTACACTCTTATTGATGTTAGACTCCTATAGATTTTATACTCCTATAGATGTTATAATCCTATAAATGTTATACACCTGTAGATATTATACTCCTATAGATGTTATACTCCTATAAATGTTATACTCCCATAGATGTTAGACATTTTTCAAATTCCTGTTTGGCTTTTATCACTTCAAACAAAGACGATAATTATATCCACTTGATCAGGTTTACGGTGGACGGCAAGGAAATTCTCAACGTTGATCCTGGCGCTGGTGGATTCTGGCAATTTGGAGACTTCGAGAAAACAGGACAAGGGAAATGGGACAATCCCTGGGTAGCGGGTACACACATGGCTCCTTTTGATCAGGAGGTGAGGACACCAGCGCTTACTGGGTGTGGCAGACACGGCATGCTCTACCCGAGCGGAATCGCAACAGATTGAGTTTCTTCTGACCACACTTTAGATCAGCGGTTCTCAACGTGGGCGTGTCGATTTTGATTTCCAGTTGGGGGGGGGGGGGGGGGAGGGGTGAAGAAAAGGGAGGCAACGGGGCGAAAAACGATGAACGGGACGATATTTAGGGGGGGGAGGGGGGGGGCATGAATGGAGACCATATGGGAGTAATTTCATGGCAATCGCTGGTTTGTTGAACAGCACGTATAGATGGGGTTTATGAACAGAAAGGGTCTTGTTTTTTTTAAGGGAGTGCTTATTGGGGCTGCATGTGGCCTTCATAACAACTTGGGCTACCCGGAGATCAATATTACCGTAGCGAGAAACGGGTAGCCCAAATAATGATTCAGGCATGGGGTTTGGTTATGAAGGTTACCCGTAGCCCCACTAAACACTCCCATATATATTGAGTGATCTTATAGACCCTTTTCACTTCCACCTTACGGTTGTTTGCGGGGAGCCGCACGGCTTCGAAAAGCACCGTGTAGGGCAAAAACCTCAACTTGCCTTGATGATGGCATCTGAATATGTGCACATTCAAAGCAAAGATGCATTTTTATGCCAGAACCAGCACGTAACGGGTTTGTACAGTTGCGTGCCCAACAAGAGGATGGCATCGTGCGACCGTTGTCCACCGCTTCCGCCCTACAAGTGGGGCACGCCGCCATTTTGTTTGCAAATCACGTGATATGGAGGACGGTAAATGAAAAGGGTCCATATAATTTGATTATTAGTGGAAGTGTTTATTGGGCCTGCATATATGTAGCCTATATAAGGTCACCCTTACTTTAATGCATTTGATAAAGAATGTTTTATTAGTATGAATAATCAATCGACATAAACAAATCTCTGAGAAACGTAAACATCATAATTCTTGTCAAATTTCTTGTGAAATGTATCCGTTGAGTTTGGGCCTAGCTTTTGAGTGGGGTGGTGTTGGGGGGGGGGGAGGGTGGTGGTGGTGGGGGGGGGGAGGGGGGAGGAGGAGGGAGAAAAATGGAGCTTAAGACAACGATTGCCTGAAACAGGTTGAGAACCACTGCTTTGGATAAAGTTTACGTAACCATAGTTACGCCTCTGTAAATGCAATGAGATGTTTGTAATTACTTTTATCAAATTAACGCCATGTAATTTCAGGCTGTAGTGTGACTTTATGCCCTGGCTACAGGTACATTACATACATTGTACAGTCAAGCGAACCCAGTGGAATGTTACGTCCAATTCTATTTTTTCAGTTTTACATCATCATGAACGTGGCTGTCGGCGGCGTGGGATTTTTCCCGGATAACTACGTGAATTCTCCCTACCCGAAACCGTGGAATGATCACGCGGGACATGCTGCAACAGCTTTTTGGAATGCCAGGTGAGTGAGTGAGTCAGTGAGTGAGTGAATGATTAAGTATATCTTGATTGTCATAAATAGATCACAGAGTATGTGGATCTATCTGTTGCTTCACTCTCTCTTTCCATCCATCCATCCATACGTACATCCATCCATCCATCCACCCATCAATCAATCCAATCCATCCATCCATCCATCCATCCATCAATCAATCCAATCCATCCATCCATCCATCTGACCACCCATCCATCTATCTAATCGTCCATCAACCATCCATCCATCCATCCATCCAACCATCCATCCAACCATCCATCCATCCATCCATCCATCTATCCATCCATCCATCTAACCATGCACCCACCCATCCAACCATCCATCCAACCATCCATCCATCCATCTGACATCCATCCATCCATCCATCCATCCATCCATACATCCATCCATCCATCTATCCATCCATCCATCTAACCATGCATCTAACCATCCATCCAACCATCCATCCAACCATGCATGCATCCATCCATCCATCCATCCATCCATCCATCCATCCATCCATCTATCCACCCACCCATCTAACCATCCATCCAACCATCCATCCATCCATCCATCCAACCATCCATCCAACCATCTAACCACGCATGCATCCATCCATCCATCCATCCATCCATCTAACCATCCATCCATCCATCTAACCATCCCACCATCCATTCATCCATCCACCCATCCAACCACCCACCCATCCATCTAACCATGCATCCATCTAACCATCCATCTATCCATCCACCCATCCATCCGACCGCCCGCGGATGGTCAGTGAGCACTTCTGGTAGAGTTTTCTCCTGCCCTACCCATCTGTTTCATTCTGTCTATCGTCCTGCTTTTCCCTCACTCACTCTGTCCGTTATCGTGTCCGCGTGCTTTCTCCTAACTCAAACTCAAACCCATCTCTGCCTGTCTGTCTGTTTATCTGTCTGTCTATGTATCTGTCTTCACCTGTCTCTGTCTGTTAGTCTGTCTAAATGTTGGATGTTCCAAAAGGCACATACACCAATGGCGTAATGTGGGTTTGCCAGCGCCCCCGGCAAGGCAAGTACTACGCCCCCTGACCCGTGGGCCGGTAGCCATGGCAACGTTTTTTTGGCCCCCGTTATGTTGAAAAACTGTGTAGAATGTTCGAAAATTTGGGAGATTTTCTATGTGAGGGAAAGGGCACGCTTTTTTTATGTTATTAAATATTATTTCAAATGTATTTTCTTCTTCTTTTGAAATTTTGCGACCCTAAGAACTTTGGGCTAAAGGCAACCGCACCTGTAGGACCCCCACACTACATCACTGGCATTTACCCATCACCAACAAAATTTTTTTGCTTCAACACCCCCCCCCCCCCCCCAACCCGCTGTTCCCTCCCTCCTCAGAGGAAGCTGGTTACCCACATGGAAACTGGATCAGGACAATGGAGAGGGCGTGGCCATGCAGGTGGAGTCAGTACGTGTGTGGAAGATGGGACCCACACCGTGAGCACACCCCGGACATGACAGGATAACTCACCTGCTCCGGCTGAACTTTCCCCATCAACTGGCCGAAATTTCCCCGTTCAGATTTGTCTGTTCTCGAACCGACATCAGATTGGATTGTTTATTTTGAGATCACATTTTGATTTGTTGATTTTGCTGAGCCAAGAAATAGCCATAAATATGTTTGGTTTTTATTGTTTGTTTATGTTGTTTTTCTGTGTGGGCGATGAAGTTCTTGACAGGAACAGAAGAGAACAGATGTATGTGTTGGTGGTGCTCGTGGTTTGTTTTTTCTTTATCTTGCTCCCAAAATGTTTAGGAAAACTTGAAATCAATACAAATGATAACTTTTGAGATTTTTGATTGTGTGTGAATACAAATTGTGACTCTGCCTAAGTCCTTCACTTCTTCATTTTTAAAAATTTAAAACTAGAACAACAAGAACAGCAACAGCAACAACAACAGCAGCAATAAGCAACAACCACAACAGCAACAAACACAACAGCAACCACAACAGCAGCAATAGGCAACAACAGCAGCAATAAGCAACAACAACAACAGCAACAACCACAACAGCAACAACCGCAACAGCAGCAACAACAGCAGCAATAAGCAACAACAACAGCAACAACCACAAAAACAACAACCACAGCAACAACCACAACAGCAACAACCACAGCAACAACAACAACAGCAACAACAACAACAGCAACAACCGCGACAGCAGCAACAACAGCACCACCACCAACAACAACAACAAAAGCAACAACAACAACAACAAAGGTTAATCCATGGTTGTTTTAGACAACCACAACAAAAACAAACATATTTACCGAAACAAAAAAGAAAACCAATGGTTGTCTAGCGGAGAAGACAGTACTGTAAACACTACAAAAATTGTTGACTGGGAATATGAAAAAAACAGCACAAACATTAGAAGACACGAACCTATCATAATACAATTAGAAATGAGAACTGTAAAAGTTACAGAAAACGACAAAGACTCATATATCAGATCACGTGAAGATTAAACATTTTTTTTTTACTGATTCGTTCATTATAAAGACACTGGCAAGACAATCATTTCTTTATACAGAATGATAGTATTGTACAATATTACACAGGCAATCATAGACAGATCCTGTAACTTGGTACTCAAAAATACCATTAGCATGCAACAAAACCCAAAAAAAACCAAAATGAATTCGCTTTGTTTTTACTCTTTGTTCATTTTCCAGTTTTGTCGCCCTAAAAATGACCAAGTCCTAAGCTCTTCCCATCAACTTTTGAGAGATTGATGATTGAAGTTTCATGTGCTCAAAGCTTTCGATGGTACAAACTTGTTTTTTTCCTTTCAATAATTAATACTTACAAATTACATACCGAATCAGACGCACAACAGCACATTAGGCAAGGGATCACCTGCAAGTTTGGTGGATTGAATTGAATAGTTGGTGACGATCCAAATCACAAAAAACAATCAATTTGGCATGCACAATGAAATGATTTGCTTTATATAATCAATTTTTTGTCTGACGGCTGACACTTGGCACCTGGCTTTCGACACCTTACACTTGACATTCAACTCCTGACACATGATATTTGACACCTGTCAATGACATCTGGCACTTGGCATCTGACACCTGATACTTGACATCTGACACCTGATACTTGACACTAGACATCTGACACCTGGCACCTAACACTTGACATCTGACATATAACACTTGTCACCTGACACCCGACATCTGGTAAATGACAACAACTTCAATGCTTCAGTCTAGAGCACGGTTTTCCAGCATCCCTCGTCATGCGCTCGCGTGTCATCCCACGGGGACACTGAAGAACTTCTCCACCAATGCTTTCACGCCCTAAAGTATTGCCATATTTCTAGATTTGCTCACATTCCAATTTCCATACACTGTCAAGGCAAACTTGTACATCGGAAGTGGACTCTACTCTACCTACCAGATCCGCCAGGGAAATGCTCTGTTCTCCCTCAGGCTTCATCCATCCCCGGGCTCTGGGGAGATTCATCATCTAGTTTTTTATTGTCGGAGAGGCATGAGAACAGAACAGTCTCCACTCTCCCACCCCCCCCCCCCAACCTCCAAAATAACTGAATGGGTTCAAACAAAATTGAGGGGAGGAGGTAGAATAAGAAGAGGGTCTAAGTGCCATTTGCACTTAGATCCCTAGTAACTCTAACCCCTCAGTCTATTCAAGAGCCTAGAACTACAAAGGATCTAGGTGCCAATAGCACTTAGACCCCTTTTAATTCCATTAACCCACTCAATGATTTGTTGTAGTTCCAATTTTTCCGAAAAGAGTGCCAAGTGCAAGACTGGACAGATTGATATATATAGACACAAACAAGAGTACACACAACAGCTCATTACTCACACGCAAACACACGCACGAGAGAGAAAGAGAGAGAGAGAGAGATTCATGTATTCACGTCAATGCAAAGAATGTTTCAGAAAACCATTACATTTGCGCATGTTTGATCATCCATCGTTTCCCACGACTACGCATGCGCGTTCCATTGTGTACGTCATCTTTCATGTCTTTTTCCATATTTTTAAATTATTCTGTCTACAGCAAACACGTGGAATGAGCTATACACACACACCCATCTACACACACACAGACACACAAACACACGCACACGCACACACACATACACACACAGCTTTCCCGGCTAGATAAAAACTGTCCCGGGATTTTTATTGATTGTCAGAGCCACTAATCAGAGAACTTGTTTTGTCTTGTTCATCGTAAATATAAACAAAAATAATATACACGATCAACAGAATAGCTCTGATTGAATGTTTTCATACATCACAGACGGCACTAAAAAACACGGAACTACATCTTGTGGTAAACATGACATCCCCGTGCTGTCTCTAGCCAATAGCTATGGAATTCAGATTTGGCCGGTGCATCTGCAGAAAAATACCCCGGAGATTCAATCTAACATCAATTCATGAAAAACATCTTTTTTTTTTTTTTGTTTCTCAGTAGAAAGAGTGGCAGAGAGAGAAGAGAGAGAGAGAGAGAGAGAGAGAGAGAGAGAGAGAGAGAGAGAGAGAGAGAGAGAGAGAGAGAGAGAGAGAGAGAGAGAGAGAGAAGGAGAGAGAGAGAGAGAGAGAGAGAGGAGAGAGAGGAGAAGAGAGAGAGAGAGAGAGAGAGAGAGAGAGAGAAGAGAGAGAGAGAGAGAGAGAGAGAGAGAGAGAGAAGGGGTCAGGTTGTTGGTTAAACGCTTTTCGCCCACATCTGAATTATGAATTAGATTTTTTCCCAGACATCAAAGCGGGAAGTTTTCAAAAAAACATGATTTTTTCAAAGTTTTGATTAATAAAAATCCGATTGTTTCTCATTCCATAAGTGCAGTTTGTTGTTATTCATTATTTAAGTCAGTATTCGCTATTTAATTTATTCTTCACCAAAGGCCAAAAATATCGTCCAGACTGCAGAAAAGTGGCGATTACTACAATGTAACACAAACAATATCATTGGCCAGTAATTACTTCCCCCCCCCCCCCCATCAGCGACATTCGTAAACAGTTTTTGGTTTCACTGGAACAGCAATATTTCATGTGCTGGACACTCACCATTCTGCCATTTGCCAAAAGGAGAAATTAGTTGTGCAATTAACAAATTAAATGATAAAATACCGCGTTATTTCTGATTGCAATCGTCTCTGCCCCCCCCCACCCCTCCACCCCCTCCCCCTAAGGCTGACGGGCCATAGAACTACAGGCTACATGCTACACGCAACATGCTACACGCTACACGTTTCACACCCTGGGCTATTTAACTTCACACTATCATGCTACATGCTTCATATTTTGCCAGAGACAGGGATTTTGTTTTATTTTCTCCGAAGATGAATTCTTCCGACGAAGAAGATGTTCTGATTCTGCTTTTGCTACGAAGGAGAAGAAAACGCAAGAGACAAAGCATAATATGGTGCCGAGAACATTTCCTTCTCAGAGAATCACGAGAGTTCCAGCGTACATTCCGTCATCTTCTTGAGAATCCTGATGAAGAACTCTTTTTCAATTATACGAGGATGTCGTACAGTACTTACAATACGTTGAAGTCACTTGTGCTGGAACGTCTAAAGCCGGATCTAGAACTAGACGTGTAGCAAAAAAGTGAGCATGTTCATTTCTTTCTACACGCGTGTAGCATGTAGCGAGTCCCGTGTAGCGTGTAGTGAGTTGTATGGCCCCGCATAAGAGAGACAACGAGTTTTCACTTTTCTATACACGTTTAAAACGTGTAGCATGCAGCGTGTAGCATGTAGTGTGTAGTTCTATGGCCCGTCAGCCTAACTGTTCTCACCGCCTCACACCTTCCAGCCCGAATGTTCTGGATAAAATGACCTAAAAAAACTTGTAAAATGGAGTTTGTGTGTGTGTTGTTGTTTTTTTTTGCTGCACACTGTACTAAGTCTGCATCGGTATTCTAGAGATTTCTAGCGAAATGGCTAAAGTTGTGCCACGGACATGTGCTATTGACAAATCGCCATAGGTCGTTTTAAAATGAGCTACAAATTCTTGCGAAGATTGATTGACTGATTGATTGAGTGATGGGAACCACAATCCTAGCACTCCAGACATCCCGATAATTGTTCTTCTCCCAGCTCCAATATCCATTTGAGGGTTAAATTCTACTAAGTGCCCTAGTGGCCATGCTGGTGTTAGGGGCAATGAGATATATTAGAAGAAAAAAAAAGCCGATCTTCTTTGCCGGCAACGCTACTGTCCAGTCCGTGGAGAAATGCAGCATGACAGGAATAAACTCATGCAGATGATCACCCACCGCCTGCGAGCAAATGAAGACGCTGAGGTGCCGCCTATAACCAGAATGCTGGAGGCGGGATACCAACGGAGCGAAGGAAGAATATGGGACAAGGCCGGACGAGCCCGGCAGATATTTTGTGAAAAATGAAAGTGTTGTAT